>KV424583.1:0-113359 GCA_001632445.1 Peniophora sp. CONT
ACGACGCGCCGCGCTGCGAATGTTGGGCACGCAGACTTTGAGCAGCCTCGTCCCTGCCGCGTCGTCCCGGTCGGGCAGGGGGCCGACGCGGCATCCAGTCGTACGTGCATCTTGCAGGGAGACCACCTCTCGCAAGCGCGGGCCACAGCTGTACAGCCTACGAAGTATGTCGGGCGACGCCGAAAGCAGGGCGATTTCGTTGAGTTGAGTCCGAGTTGATTCCCCCACAGGCCCCACCTCGACTCAAATCAACTCAAATCGGACCGATTTCGAATCAAATCGCGGCAACACTAGCCAAGAGCAACCTGCAAGGGTGCGAGCCGAATAGATCAATCCCACCGGCAAATCCCGCTGATGGCTAGCAGCCAATGACGACGAAAGTGTGGGATATATTGTTAAATATGGAATAGCGACGGGCATACATAGGGTCACTACAGCGGAATATGCGTGTATGATAGAAGGGAGTCAGACCTGCGTGTATATTTAACAGTGCCGATTGGAGGGACTCGGGAGTGGGAGTGCAAAACACTCAGTTGTCACATATAAAGAAACAACCCCACTGCCGAGCGGGCCGCAACCTGCGGATTACTAGCGCCTGCGAGCTGGAATTTCAGCCCAACACTATGCGCTCTTGTTGAATTCGGGAGAAGTGGAAGTCTAGATATAAAGATCGGGTTAGCTAGACATCATCATTTGACATTGTTCACTCACTCATCGCCCCAGATGTTGCGGAGAGGGACGCCATAAACGCCAACAGGCTGTCTAAATCCCGGATAAGGGCGACTTCCTCGGTTACGTCGGTGAGCAATGGTCGTTCGAGGGCGTTGTTTCGAAGCGTCACGATCTCGTTGATGAGCACCCTGCATGCGGCAGCCCATACGCACTACAAATACCAGTCAGTAAGCTACTTTCGAGACAGCGTCGCTTCTGGCCTACGTACCCCGATGACTGAGTCTATGAAGACAAAGGTCTCAACTTGGGTGGTGACGGTTGCGTTCAGGATAGCGCGAGCAGCGTTCAAACAGCTTGCGCGAGAAACCGGCATCTGTTGCGCGAACATAGAATGAAGCTGTATCCTGCCAGCGTAAGCCAGACTGTGTGCAAGATAGAGTTGAGGAGCAGCTCCTTGTGAAAGAGCAGGAAGCTGAATCTCGAATTCGTTGAGCCGCTGATCCAAGATGAGGAACTCGGCGTAGTAAGCTGTGGAATTGGACAGATCTGGCCTTTCAGACAAGGTTGTGTAAACGTCAAAGAGCTAGCTAACTCACCGGGTCGCCAGGAAGCTGCCAGCTTGCTGCTTCGCTCGAACAATAGGCTCGCTCCACTGAGCTGAGAAAGTGTGCTGTCCCAAGGCCATACACTACCCGTCCCATCAAAAAAGCTGCGTAAAGTGCCATTAGAGCGTAGTGTAGGGGGCATCTGGCCCTGTCTTTCTTCGTCAGCTATTATTTGATCTTGAAGAGAACACGTCACTAACTTGCTGGTACAGAGTCATGTCCAAGGGCCATGGTGTATCAACCGGCATGTCTCCATTCTCTGCAGCTGTTATGAGAGGAGGCACACCCAGGACGACGGCATAGATACAGTCGAGCACAAGCGCAAACCAGAACGCTCGAATACGCTCCCCTTCTTCTACGGCATCCAGCGGCTCAGGTAGCACGATATTGATTGGGTCCAGATAAGATCCGTGCGACACTTGTATCAGAGTGCCGCGAATCTTGTGTAGTCCCACGTGGATAGAGAGAGCAGCGGCGGCATCAACGTGTGCACGGCTTTCGAGATAGCGGCCTATGTCCATGAGATGCACTGCGAGTAACACGTGGGCTTGGATGAGCTGGATGATATGCTGCGCGGATGCGTCTACCAATGCTTGACCGACTTCAGTCAGCGCTTGATCTCTATTATAGTTCAGTGAGCGTTCACGAGCGGGATGCACAAATCTAAACGAACAAGAGCTGTGGAGGAGAGGCACTTTGAGGTATGGTCTCCAGCGAAATGCTGGAATGGAGGATACTTCCCCAAAGGAGCATCACTGTGTTCAGTACCGTAACCGGATGTCCGATGTCCCCGTCGGGCAGTTCCAAAGCCTGACGCACGCGGCCGTCGTGGAGAAACCAAGGAAGTGCTGATGTGTTCTCGAAGAAGACGTTAATCCTGTGTAGTTTTTCAGTCTACAGTACTGGTATGAGTGAGTGACGTGCGAACGTACAATATCCCATATATGTTAGAAGAAATGAGCGCGCGAGGTGAATGAGGCGGAGACACTGATTATCTGTATGTCAGGACAGCTCCGATGTAGACCATAGGGACCGTACCAAACGAGGAAGTAGAGGGTGATGCATGTGGCGGGTGAAGATAAACCGAAGAGGGGCTGGCGCCAGGACCTTCGTGTTCAAGTTCCTTGATACGAGCCTCCAAAGCCTGGATTGACTCTTCTAGAACTTGAACACGGGAGCGAGTTACGCCTTCAAAGTGGCATTCTTGAGGCCGCCGTGCTCGAGTGCACTGCCCGCAAACAGGTCGAGTACCGTCGCACTTGATCTTACGCTGCCTATAACATTGTGTGAGCACCATATGATTGTAGAGAGTGCACGAGTTGGAGACATACCTGCAAGCTACGCAAGCCTGACCTCTCGATAACGACCTCGATGGGCTCGCGGAGCGAGACTCAAACTGTACTGCGTGCATGTCGGCGAATGTAGGTGCTGGTTATCACTGGCTAAACATCTGTCTAAATCGCCTGTCCTTATGTACCTCCAGTGCTTCAGTGGCGAAGCAGATTCTGGCTGCGCATACGCCGGATATTTGCCCCGAGGTGAGCGTATTGCTGAGGTAGCGGATAACTTTCCGGCACTGGGCGGTGTAGTTCATTTCTCGGCGGCTCCCCGAGACAACGCCGTCGGTTTATCTCAGAGAATACAACTGCTAGACTTCGGAAATCCGATCATGTTGCAAGAGTACTGCACGAAGGCCTAAATTGGCAAAGGCGCTCGCAGCCTTGCGCATAAGTCGCTAAACTGCGTTCCGGTTGAGGCGATTACCGATACATCACCGAACCTGGTCACAGAATTCGTAGAGCCTCCATTCTTGCTCTGTTGGAGACACTTTAGCTGTCCGGAAAGACATGAAAAGCAGAGCAGTGCTGGCTTTGATCATGATGTTACACCGCAGTGGCTCGGGGTGCTCTCGGTAACGCTCGGGCAAGACTCCAAAACTTTTCAGTCCAAGAGTCACGAGCTTGTGTACATAGCAGTTATTCAAAACGGCGGTGATGCTCTGGGGAGTCAATGTAGAGGGTGCGGTTTTGGTGGTGGTGGCTGCAGCTGGCAACTTGTCGCGCGGGCGCCAAATTGAAATTGCGCGCCTTTGGATCCCACCACCATCAGCACCGCACCATCGAGCCTTTAGGCGCCTCGCCGACCAAGCGCATCGTATCCGGACAAAGGCTTCGTCTCTCGCACGTCTGGTCGTTACTTCTGTCTTCGATCCCTTCTAAGCCAGTGAAGATCCTGCGGTGACCTTAGCGTGCTTCACGACCGGCGTCCGCCAATCCCTCCCGAAATTCTGCAAGACTCGACTCTCGCCGGCTTGATCACTACTTCAATCGGAAGGGCGCGTCTTATATAGATGTCAGAACCATTACTCCGTGCGGCGAGCGAGCCTTCTTCCCAGTTATTCCTTGATGGTGGCGACAGTAACGAAGTCTTCCAACTCGACACGAACGCTCTGCGTGTGGCTACCCGCGTCATCACGACTGCAGAACTCTTGGATCTAGTACTGTCGTTCTTAGAGCGCTTCGACCTTATAAAAACTGCGCCAGTGTCCCAGTTCTGGCTCGAAATATCTCGCGGACATATCTGGCGCATTGTCGAGAACGCTTGGGAGCTATTCGGGCTTCTGGCGCCTCTCCGACCGAGTCGAGGCAATCATGGCCATGTATGTTGTAATTCAAGTTTCCATATACTCGTGCTAACCGAACGTGCTATTTGTAGGAGTTTGAACGTATACCGAGTTACGAAGACTGGCTTCGTTTCCAGCCGTTCGCGTCACGCGTGCGCAGATTACGCATAGAAGGCCCCTACGACGACGAAGACTGCTCCAAGGTCGTGACGGCTCTTTTATCCAAAATTTGCCTGTACTCGGCTTTGGCATCCAGTTTGCCCAAACTTACGTGAACTGGAGTGGTATCAAGATGACAATCTGGCGCAGCTCTCGCTATTCCTCCACCCAGGATTGGAAGAGTTGATCATGTACGTGCCTCCGAATGATCTGGCGGGTTATCCTGTCGAAACAATTTGTGCGGATATAGCTTTCAAAGCGCCGTATATCCGCCATCTTGAGCTAGTCCCGTACGGTTGCGTTACGTCGCTACCGATTGAGATGGCACTCGCCAACCTTCTCTTGCGCCTCGAAAGCCGCCTGACGTCGCTGTACCTTCCTGTGTATGGGCTCACTCAGACACTTTTTGAGGCGGCAAGCCACTTACAGCACGTAGAAGATATCGCGTTCGCAACGACAGTGGCGCCAATGGTCGTTGCGTTGTATCATGATGTACTTGTCTTCACGCCGCATCTGGAGCGCAACTCGTTCCCCGCCTTACGAAAGCTGTCTCTGTGCGCATCGTTAGCGGACCTCAAGGAGATAGTGTCGAATCACAACTTCCCGGCCAATAGGCTCTCGGACTTCTTAGTACGCGCGGTACGGCCTGAGACGCCAGCAGCCGTCGAGACATTCCACGCGACTGTTGCACGTGAATGCAGGTCACTGACCACGTACTCTCTCGTCCTCACCGCCCCATACGATGAGAAGGGAGACAATGAACGCTGGCCCGAGTCGCCTGGACCTGATACAATCCTGGGCTGGACCGCCTTCGCGCCCCTTGCAGACGGCGTTTTGCGGAGCCTTGTCAGTATCGCTGTCGCACATGAGCACGCCTTCAAGCTCACCATCCATGAGCTCGCGGACCTTGCGCGCAGCTTACCGAATCTCGAGTATTTCGTCTGCAACCCATCCCCACATGTGGCTGGCGGCAATCCGCCAACCATCAAACTCCTGGAAATCAATATCTTGCCCGATTGCATGCCTAACGTCGAGACGCTGGAACTATATGTCGACGCTTCGGACGCCACCGTCGACTATCCGCGCTGGAGCGAGAAGTACTTTCCGCGTTTGCGAAGCCTTTGGATGGGCGCCTCCCCAGTGAACTCGGCACGACGGATGGGCATCTCATTCTTCCTTGCAGGCCTTTTGGCGACCGGTGCACGGATCGACACTGAGCGATGGGAGATATGGGATTATGCCGCGCCAGAGTCGCGATACGTGTCCGATTGGGATAGAATTGCTGAGGATGTTGCGCTCTTGATGGAAGCGAGAGCTGGGGTGGAAAGGACCCCGCTGTACCCGGCGCCATAAGCTATACATACAGTATGCTTCATCTTCACGTGTTGGCTTGTATATCGGGTGTTCTGTACGACATACCAGACTCGTTCTTTGCGTCCATATATGATATTATATCAGTCTGAATACTGGATCATTGTTTGGGAGACACATCGAGCTGAACTTTTCAAGCTGCAAGGTCGCGACAAAGCAAAGCGAAGTATCTCAGGTGTACCATAGGCGCCGTGTAACCGCGCGCCTCAAAGGGCCAATTCTCGCAGTTCGCATCCGCAAGGTCAAATCGGCTTCTAAAAAGTCCGTACAAATAGTAGAAAGCCCGCAAAAAATCGTAGCGACGTTCTGAAAGCAGCTACGAGCTCGTAGAACACTGCAAAAAGGGCCTAACCGGGAATTGAACCCGGGACCTCCTCCAAATGGCGTATACAAGCTATACTTGGTAACCCTAAGAAGGAATCATACTACTAGACCATCAGGCCGATGGAAGCTGATCTCGTTGATTGTTTATAAGTTCTCAGGTTCCACGGCTGACAGTGACACGTTCACGTCGACTCACCATTTAGGTCTTCTCTTCCTTCGCATACAACTGTGTATACAGCCTCCAACGAGTCGCAGAGGTCAGACTCACGTAGACCCATCCCCGATTCTGTGGGTATACTTGTCTAGCGGCCAGCTGGTAGGGCTTGCTTTGGGCTTGCTGCTGACATGATCCCGAGAATAGCAAACTCAGGCTGCCATCCGAGTCGTTAACAACGAGAACAACTTCTCTCAGACCTATTTAAACATTGTACTAGACACGCGTGCACTACTAACAGTCGTATAGAAGAAAGACAATGCTTGTTAGGCCTCAGCACTTAGCACCCCTCGACGCAATGCTCAAAGTCACCCTTGCACTGCCAGACCGGCATCCCACTCGTCCTGCACCGGTGCTCCGTCGCATGGCAGTCTGCAACCAAGAAAGAACACCGTGAGAATCATAGTATGTGGCTACCACAGCTTTAGAAAGATACTCACTCTCCTTGCACGACTTATTCGCGTACATCTCAAGCACAAGCTGACTCGGTGGCGCGCTGCAGCTTTCATAGCACTTCTGGAGGTCACCCTCGCATTGCCAAGCCGGCATACCGCTCTGCTTGCAGCGATGCTCGGTGGCGTGGCACTCTGTAACCATGAACATTCGTAAGCGCACTATCCTCGAACGAGAATGGGAGAGAAAAAAACGCACTGTCACGGCACGACCCGTCCACACACGCCTCGGCGTTCTCGACGCTATAGGCGCCGCCGACGAAAGAGCCGAAGTTCTTGCCCTGCTCGCACTTATCCTTGCACGTTATGAACTTGTTGCGGCATTCATTCTCATCGGTACCCGCATCGCGGCATTTGTGCGACTCGTCTACGCATTCTGCACAGGGAGAGGTGAATGACTGGACAAAGCCGGGAGGGTAGGGAGCTACTCACTCTCGACGCATTTGTCTTCCGTGGAGAAGCTCGAGAGAGTGAATGCGTCGGAGTCA
Source organism: Peniophora sp. CONT (assembly GCA_001632445.1). Taxonomy (NCBI): domain Eukaryota; kingdom Fungi; phylum Basidiomycota; class Agaricomycetes; order Russulales; family Peniophoraceae; genus Peniophora; species Peniophora sp. CONT. Next base: position 6,909 of record KV424583.1, read on the forward strand.
AGGCACTCGTGGGCGCACTGTCCGCGCACGACGTCGCAGATCTTACGCGGGAGCCCTCGAGAACGACACTGCTTGCCCGCGTCTACGCAGACTAAGCGCGCCAGATCAGCTGCGGTTTTGACGGGACAGACCGATAGACGTACATTCGCGGCAGTCTGCGCTCTGTGAGCCGACATTGATGTCCAGGGAATGGGCATCGGTATCGATGATAATGACGCTAGCGGAGGCGAGGGCGATCGCTGCGAGAACGGAAAAGAAGGAAGTCTTCATAGTCGCGACTGGGGAGGAAGTCAAGGTTGATGCGAAAGACCTTGGGTAGAGCAAGAGATATATAGCAGCACTGCTCGGGCGCAGGTATGCCCTGGAGCAGATGTCAGGAGCAGACTCGGTCGAGGACCGACGAGCGACTCAACTTTAGCTGGAGATGAAGTTCTGCTGCCTCTCCGGAAGAGCGCGTCAGAGATGAGAGCTCGGGTTCACATCATTCTCGGTTCCCCGTCGTACAGAACAGGCTGTTGGCTTTAGAGGCGTGATTATTGGCTACTTTCAATTGACGGGAGCGAACTGCCAACGCAGAACGAGTTATACAAGCATATCCACGTACGTACACCGCTCTCGGGCTCGGCGTACAGATTACGCACGTGGAATTGGCTGGATGCGCCAATGCGAATCTAGCTCTGGCGCTGCACTGAGTACGTTCAAGTCAGAACTCGCACTGAGTATCGTCATGTCAGTGCAGAGTCAGAAGACAAGTCAAAGCCCTGAATTAATACACATGGCCGTCAAGTGCTAGCTGTCTTCCGTAGGCGCTACGGTCTGCCCCGGTTACTGTCAACTGCAGCAATGACCGGGTAATATCGCTCCTTGATGGCGCCGATGCAGTCGTAGTCGTGAGTGACTCCGTTCAAACTTCCGCCGTGGAGTGTACACGAAAGGGCTGGTGCGTATATTGAGTACACCGAGTAGGCGAGGATGGTGGTCTCTGCAGAAGATCTGTGTGACGTCTTTGGTTATATTCGGAACTGTCGGCCCGTTCACGTGTGATCGGCAAACTCCCGTGTACTCTTCTCGCGCGGAGGTGCGCGCGCCGCGACTTGTCTCCTGCTTCCAGCTTCGACCTCTGTCAACGATGTCCGCAGCGAAAAAGGCTAACAACAAGGCTGCCGCCACGACCACCTACGCCTTCCGGGACATTGTCCTCGGCAAAGTGCGCGGATACCAGCCCTGGCCCGGCATGGTGCGTTCGAACCCTTCCCAAGTAACGTTACAGAACGCGTTGTATTCTGAATTTATGACTGTAGGTTGTTGACCCGGATACCGTGTCGCCTGCTGTGGCGAACGAGCGTCCGGCCAAGGGTGGCAAGGCTTCGCACTACTGCGTCAAGTTCTTCCCCAAGGGCGACCAGTCCGTGTTCCCCTTCGCCTCTCTGCCTCGCGTCCATACTGACTCTTCAAACTCTCATAGCGCGTGGCTTCCGCCCAGCTCGCTCTCTCGCCTTCAACCGCACGAGATTCAGGCGTTCATTGAAGAGCCGCCAAAGGGTCAGGCGAACAAGAAGGACCTTCTCGAGGGCTACAAGGTCGCCCGTGACCCTACCGAATGGGAAGCTAAAGTCGCCGCTGCGGAAGCCGAACTCGCAGAGGAGCTGGCAGACGCAGACGTGGACGAGCTCGACGGCGTTTCCGAGGAAAGCGCGGACAGCAAGCCTGCCAAGAAGCGTAAGCGCGCGAGCGAGGGCGGTGGACGCGCGAAGAAGGTGGTAGAGCGTAGTGCCGCTGAGAGCGGGAGTGCTCCGCCGAAGAAGCGTGCGCCTCGCAAGAGTAACGGCAAGAAGAGCAAGGATACGATCGAGAGCGAGGACGATGCCGAACGGGCGGATGCGGATGGTGAGGTTGACGATGCTGGCCCTAGTAAAGCCCAGAACTCGCCTCCGCCACCGAAGAAGGCCAAGCATAACAAAGACGATGGACGTGCGTACTTTCCTCCACCCTGGCTCGTCTCCCTGGTCGCTTTCTGCTTCGCTGGCGTCAAAACGGCGCTCGTACGATTTTCTTTCTCGCTCTTTGAACCCAGAGCTTCACTCATGGAGCTGTGGCGAGCCTGGCCTCGACATCGAGAGGTCTTTGCGCGCCGTTTGAACCCTTCTGCTCGCAAATAGGGCCATGGAGCGTCGAGATATGGCCAGATAGGCCTTTTGCGCTATCAATCGAGCGGTCCCAGTGCCCTTATGCCCTGTATTCGACTGTCAGGGAGCCACTTCGTTGCCAACGACGACTATCGCCAGCTTTCACCCTGATATCTCCCAAAATCCTCAATTTTCCGCCTTCGAGCGCCTACCTGACTCGTTCTGCGACCTTCTACGCTTCTCTATCGTCCTTGAACTTCTTTGTTACGTCCAACATCGAAAGCTTGCTCATATATATTATCTTTACAGCCTTGGCGGATGACAAGGAGGCGCAGAAGGTCAAGACGTGGCGGCATACGCTCCAGAAGACGTTCCTCACAGGCAACAGCGGTGCCAAAGCTGAGGTACGTACCGCTCGCATTCAATGTGTAGGAAAAACGGATATTAATGGAATATTCCGCAGGATATTCCAGGCAGCGACCAGCTTTTCACTGAGATTGAGCAGTATGACGGCATGACCGTCGCTTACCTCAGCGTACGTATCTCCACTCGTGTTCAGCGAGGTAAACGCGCTGACGAACAATGAGCAGTACTCGAAGATAGGCAAAGTGATGCGCCACATCCATCTGCTGGACGAACACAAGATCCCGGACGAAGCGACGTACGGTTTCCGGAAGCGCGCCAAGGCCTTGGTGGATAAGTGGCAGACGCAGCTGCATGCATCTGCGGCCAGTCCTACGGTAGAGAAGAGCAAGGAGGAAGGGTCGCCGGAGAAGGAGGAGGTGAAGGAGAATGGTGAGGCGAAGGAGGAGAGCCCTGAGAAGGATGGGGATGCGAAGATGGAGGACGCTGCGCCTGCTGGGGATGCGCCCGCTGAACCCGTTGTGGCGGTTGAGGGCGATGTGTCGATGGCTGAGGCTTGAGCGGCGTTGAACGCGTAAGTATCTCTCTCGCGTTGAATATTTCGTAAGTGTTTACTGACGGACATTATCATCTCTAGACCTCAACATCTCCCGACAAACCGTACTCGAACTCCGAGCTCGAGCTCCACAAATATACGCAATCGAAAGTCGTATCGAAACTCCCTACCGTGCTACCCGAACCCGCCACCCTCATGCTTGCTACTACTCCGCCCCAAACGCGCGATTTTCTTGACTCTCTTATCGTATTTCGTATCCTTGCGTTTTCCTCCTCTCTCCTGTACGCCTTGCTTGCCCTGTGCTTCTCTATAAACTTGTCTATAGCTGCGCAATTCAATAACGATGTTGTTGATTGAAGCCGACGCGAGGCACGGGTCGGACTGAGGCTCGAGCTCGGAAGAAGAACGAGCGAGTGGCACACGCTATGAACTCATCTCGAGTCATTCTGTGCATGCCAGAGAGAGCAGTAACGGTAGAATGTCGAGCCCTGAGATCGCCCGAAATAGTACAAAGCCAACGTCTACACGTGCTAGCAAAGATTGCGTCAGAATGCAGAACTCGCTTTTCACGCTTTGCCTCGTGTTACCACGGTACCCCGCGCGGACACAAGCGCGTCGGAGCCACTCTCAGCTTTCTTTCCAGCTTCCGAGCCGCCATGTCGTCCATGTTTGCGTCCATTCTCTGCTGTTGCGGTTCGCGAGAGCATGCTTCCGTACGTACTCTGATATAAATGGTCAGATATGGGATGGTGAAAGCTAAATTGGAGAACAGGAAGAGCCGGATGAGAATACGCGGCTTATCGCGCCTGTCGACGAGCCTATGTGCGGCATCTGTGTTTTTTGCTACGGTATAGATGCTGATTGTAGGACATGTAGACCCCAACCGCGACATGCGGTCGACAGCGAGCGGATGAAGGAGCGGCTTGGACATATCGTTCGCTCGAAAGAAGGGTTCGTCGTCTTTCCCTCCCTTATCTCCGTATCCTCCCTCAAACATTTACATTCACATCATACACGCAAAATACTAACGTATACTGTTACTCATACAGGAAAATGGTCAGCCTACAAGGCTCAACATCCTTCGCGGGTACGCGCAGCGCCTCACGCGTGAGCGACGCCGGCGAAGAGCACTCCCAATCCGCATCCTCGCTCTCGGCCGCCGACCCGGACGAAGACCTCTCACCGGTGCACGCACCTACTACACCTAGTGTGCGCGTTATTAGGGGTGCGAATCGTGGGAGGCCGGCTGTGAGGAGGATATCGCCGAGTGGATTGGGGGCGAGTGCAAGGGCGCAGGAGGCGGAGGCGGGTGGCAGTGAAGGAGCTGGGTCGAGCTCGGGGAATGATGGTGGCTCTCAACCTGAGGTATGATTATGGCTTGGGGACGTGCGGACAGATTGCTGATAGTATTGTCTATATCAGGCTGGTCCTTCGACCGTTCAGCCCGTAGGCTCGCTCTCGGCCAGCTGGGGCGACTAGTCACTCTCGATGTTTGTTTCAATACTGCGCTCATCCGGCCAGTCAGTTTACTGACTTGGGTTTCGCAGAATCTTTTTGGTCTTACAGCCTTCTCTCACGCACCACACGATCTCACGTCTTCTCGCCTCCACGGACGGACTCCTTATCTCTTCTTTCTCTCATAACCATCCCCTCTCAATCCCCTCATCTTCTTTTGGTCAAGATATATCTCTCATTTGAAACAGAACTCTCACTGCCATCTTCCCGGTCCATTAGTACCCATATAGCTTCACCCACATGTATATTTCAAACATCCTTCGCGCTTACCTATCCGCTTACGGTCTATATCTCCGCACCGCTTTCCGTCCTTCTTGGACTCTTTACTCGCTTTCCTGACAGACACAAAGAAATAAAGTGACTAAAGACTGACCTAGTGCATGTAGCTTTTTGGGCGTAGTGCCACAGCGTTGTGATCATGACGTCGGTGGACCACTGCGCGGGTGCTTCGATTGCTTGTCCCGCTGCTACTTATGGGCGCTTGACCAACCTTGTGTCCGGCTTGGCTTGCGATCCACTATCTGACGGACAGGTCGGGCTTATTGTGGTAAGTAGGTACATACATACTGGCTCGCCTGGAGATCGTCGTTGCGTTTACGATGAGTAGGTCTGTTCGCCTCTGCTTTGTCGACTGATCGGCTTACTATTCCGCATACATATGCATGTCGTGCCTCCCTGGAACTACCGGCTTCGCTTCTTGAACTCTCTTATCCCACTTGTTCATGTTCGGATCCGGCCCGACCAACGTCTTTTAGCATCTCAATTGCCCCTTCTCTACTTCGGGCATTAGAGCTCGGTCGTTTAGTGACGCCACATGTGACGTTGATTTCAGACAATGCTCAAGTTCAAGCAGGAGGATGTCCTTTTCTACTGTTCTTATCGCCACCTGCGGCTGCTGGCTCCGCCTCTTTGTACCACGTAAGGCCCAGAAAACCGACGGAATTGTAGCAGAGTGCGCCAAATAAGACTGCATGATTGAACACTTCAGCGCCTCGGCCCTCTGCGCGATATACAGCGACGATGTCTCCCTCAACGCCTGCCCGGTGCCTCCTCGTTGTAAGGCGGGAGCTCAGTCATGACTATCGAGCCTTCTCCACCCTGCCGAATTCCACCACGTTGCAGATCCGATAACATCCCGTTCATGCTCCATAGTAGCCGTTGTAGTGCGCTGGCGTCGACCCGGACGAGCCTTTCATCGCGTCGCTGAGCTACTTCTACCAGAGGATGCACCGAAGTAGATGAGTCGGCGTTTCTCACTTCTGAATGCATACCGGGCTCGGCGCTGGAACCAGAGGAGGATGGTATATTGTGTGTTGTATGTTGACGCTTCGTGAGGTAACCACGACCGCCTTCAGGACGCTCGAACGCTACTCTGCGCTCAATAACGGGGTAATGATCCACGGTGGCGGAATAGGGGTCCACGATTAAGCTGAGAGGCAGTTTATCTTCCTCGTGTAACGCTATTACGGTTCCACGCTTGCGACGGCGCCAACACAGGACACCAAAGATGGAAGCAGCAAGAGCAGCTAGGCCGCCCGCCACGCCGCCCACAATCGACCACATTTGAGATAGCGATTGTTGAGAGAACGGATGGCTGGCACTGGTAGTGGTGGTGGGAGGATGGGGAGAGATGGTACTAACATGGGTTGGTAAGATCGGGCAAAAGCGGCTGCGATGGCTCGAGACTGCACACGTACCTGTTGGCTGCAGGTCCAGGTCCGACTCCTAGCGCAGTCACGAACAGCGTGGATGCAGCGTACTGCCCTGGCGAGTTGTATTCCTGCAATGGTATCGCAGACCCAACCCAGTTAGGTCCGTACACTTGCTGGCTGAACCCGGGCGCTGTGAAGTTCGCTAACTCGCGCGCGGCATTGTACTGCACAGAGATATACTGCCGCGTCAAATTGGCCACGCTGTCGTTTAGAAGACCCGCAGAGAGACACTGATATAGCCCTTCTACCAAAATACCTGGCACAGTCATGATGTCAAGCCCAAAAGTCATCGACGCCTGTTATTGATTTACTTACTTTTCCACTCTGAACTAAAATCCACACCCGCGACCGGAGCTAGAGGACAGTGGTAGGTATAATAAAACAATAGCAAATAAGCACAAGTGAAACATACTTTCTATGTTTATACCGGTCGAATCGATGGTCCATCCCGGGTACAAGATCAGAGAAGCCGCCAGTTCGTTCAAGCTGTGGTAAAGTCATCAGTGTTTCAGCACAGTCATTCACTTTACGAAGGCGTACTAATCTAGATCCTGAGCCGTCGTCGATGAGACGTTTGCATTGTGGTATGCGCTTAGGCCTTGCAGAAAGAAGCCGCCATCGCTGGTATATGTCGAACCGGTCGAATTGCAGGCACCGAAGTTCCACGAATCCCAGAAGATGGTCCCATTCGAGAGAAATGTTTTGGCGAACTGGATGGACCTTGCAGCGAGCCTCAAGTAGGTCGCATTATGACTCGACGTGTATAACAAGGACGAAAGTCTAGGCATAGTCAGGCGTCTGACAAGTAGGAAAAAGCAAGCCAAGAACCCACTTGATCCAAGAACCGAGGATTCTTCCATTCGTTGAGACCTGAGGATTCAGATCTGGCGAAGCCAAAGCACCAGCAACAGATGCGAACGTGCCTCCACCAGGAGGTACTGGATAGGATGATGCCAGAAGCAGTGGTCGCTATCAGTAATAGACGACTCCGGTCAGTAACTGGCAGACTCACCGCACGTCGAGCTAAAAGTTCCTATTCCAGGCAGGGAGCCGGCGGCTGCCGCGTCCTGCGATATGTAGAAGCTCGCCGAAGCGTCCCATAAGGCAAGAGCCGCATCGAGGAAATCGGTTCTTGGAGAGCCATTTAAGCCACGGTAGGCGAAGTAAGCCGAAAAGTATGTCAATCCCAGGCGTCTGGATAACGATCAACACTTCAGGTAATACGTCATCAAGTGCGGAAAACGCACAGACGTTGCTCGGTGGGCTATGTGTATACACTATCATATCAGTCCACAATATTTGAATGTCGAGACTCACCCTGCGAACGTGCAAATCAGAACATATCGGGTGTCCGCATCGTGGATGCGACGTACTGTATGTATGTGAAATCGTAGTTCACTCTCATTGCCAACGTCTCTAATACTGAGGTTACATTAGTTTGGAATACTGAGCTATTAGACCGAAGGTCATATTCCGCCATCGTCGAGAGGATCAGTGACGTCTGTTCAACCTGGACATTCGAAGCTGCAACGGAACATGAGTCCAGTGAATAGGCTAAGATGAGACGTGCGTACTATCCCCATAGTCAATCTGTAGAGCGACAATGCTGAGTGTATCTTCTGCCAGTGCAAGGCGGCTATTGTAGGGCAGGGTGATGAGAGGTTCCTTGATGTAAAGATCAGTGTTCGTCCGAATAACGTATGACTGCTTTCATTGCACGCACACGCCATCCAATCGTTTGAGGAAAGAGTTGAGAGACAACTGCCGGTAAGAGAGGAGTAGAAGTAATCAGTAGACAACGACGGAGATTCCTAAGAACAAACATGGCGGGCGTAGTTCACAGAAGTTGCGCCCGTCAGCAAGGCGTACTTATAGGAAGGCGTAACGGTCACAGAAGAGCACAGGTTGCATCTGTTGTCGGTTGTGGGGTATGTCAACCGATTGATTACACGAATCGTGATATGCTGATCAAGTACACTCAACGAAGAAACCCTTGCAGGCCATTCCCTCGCTCAAGCGCGTTGAAGGACCGAGTACCCATCCGCATAGAATCGCTCGATATAGCATCTTTAGTTATATGGTTTCCATTGCTCAGTCAGCGCTCTACGGAGAGAAACAGTGACATCATGCAAGATATCATGCACCAGGTGATGACGATGACATCCAGTAGATGAGCAAGCCGCACGCTACATGCCAACGGCGGTCGCGCTCAGCGCCGTGCACGACTTCTGTTCACGCGTCGGCAGGGCGTCCGGGAACGTTCCCAGTAAAATCATAAGGCAATGCGACTCAGAATAGAGAAGTCATAGTAACCGGTGTAATACGAGCGACGTTGATTCCCGGACGAACGCGTACGGCTGAAGGCCAAGGTAACGAAGGCTTGGGACCGTCAACGTGTGCACCGCTCGTAAGTAGATGTGACCTTTCTGCTGAAACTAGTCCCATCGTGCCCAACGGTCAAAGCATCCCGCGCGGCAAGAAGTATCTGCTGGAATCGAACGAACTATGATGGGCTGCCCTGGGGATACCAGGAGAAGATCCGCGCCTACCACAGTGTTGTGCCATTTGGCATTGCTTGCAGGGCATAGTCGTTGTTTTGCTTGCCAGTCAAGCAATTTAAATATCAGGCTAGCAGTCGTTGAGGTATAACGATGAGAAAGTGGACCTCGGTGGGTGATGGTGGTTGGGAACAAGTGATCGCGGTCTCTGTTTGCGCGCGATCGAGCTCACGTTCCGACCACCACGACTGTACCCACGATCCTGAATATTTTCAATCGATTCGTCCTCATGGAACTCATACTTTTGCCCCATGTGACCGAGAATGGCCGATGCAACTCGGTCTGGGGGTGTATTCAAGTTCCCTCCACTCACGCGGGGACGTCGTGTAGCGTGGCGACAGAGGGGGTGACGGACATGGGAGTAGGCTGGGCGTAGGACTGTGTGATGGATGACAAGCTTGACCGGGCTGGTTGGTAGCGAGGCTCGCACCTTACCCACTCGCCATCTCTGGACCCGAACGCGATACAAATTTCTGGCTGCACCAGACCAACCTCTTCTTCCAGCATCTCGATCGCCTTTCTCTACTTCGGGCACCGAGCTTGCTTGTCAGGCTATGCTTCATGTCACATTGCACACAAAGAATGTTCAAGTTCAACGAGCATGCCAATGTGCTTTCCTTGCTGTCTTTATAGCCGCCTGCGCTCGGCTACTGACGTGATCGTCGTTGAAAAAGGCGTGGACGCCGGTAGGCGGGGCTCCCATAGCCTGGGTAGCGGCATTAATACTCAGTAAGTGCGTAATTATCCTGACTATCTGCGTTCTTCTTAGGCTTGAACTCATCTCTCGTACAGAATACGACCATGAGTCGCATGGTTGATGGGTCAAGAACGTCAGAACACAGCGATGTGACCACCTCAACGGCCGCCCCGTCCATCCTCGTAGTCCGGCGGCAACTCATTCACGCCGGTTCCCGTGTCCTCATCACCGGCCCGAGCTCCGCGGCGTTGCAGATCTGGTACCACCCCGCCAATGCCGAGCAATAGTCGCTGCAGGGCACCTGCGTCGACACGAACCGTCACTTCATCTCCATGGTCATATATCACTGTCGAACTTGGCGCTGAAGCTGACAACTCGGCGTAACTGGATGGTGCATGAACTTCGTGCAAGGTGTGCTGACGCTTTGTGAGCTCAACGGGTCCGCCATCGTGGCGCGCGCACCACACACTACGCTCGGAGACCGGATATTGCTGTGTCGTGGCGAGATAAGGCTCTGCGCGGGCCGAACTCTTCTCGAGGGAGACTACAGCGTCGGCACGCTTTCGACGGTACCAGTACAGAATGCCGATCAGAACTCCAGTGCAAGCGACAATGGCGCCCATGACGCCGCCCACGAACGCGCCTACTCGGGATTGGGACTGCGGTGTCTGGGATGAGATCGAGGTGGGATGCGGTGCGGTGGTACTGATGAGAGCGAGCGTTAGCTAAGAGCAGTCAGAGAACTTCACAACTCTGTGCATACGTGTTGGCAGCACGCTCAGGCCCGACCCCCAGCGCAGTGACGAACAGCGAGGAGGCGGCGTATTGCCCTGGCGGATTATAGTCTTGCCGTGGTAACGGAGTCCCCATCCAACTAGGTCCATACACTTGCGGACTGATCCCAGGTGTTGTGTAATTCGCTAGCTCGCGCACGGCGTTATATTGAACGGAAATGTATCGCTGAGTTAGTGTGGCCACGGTGTCGTTGAGGAATCCCGCAGCGAGACATTGGTATAGACCTTCCACCAGTATAGCTGATACAGTGGTCTAAGCAAGCCGAGAAAGAGACTGGCCGTCACTGTTGACTCACCTTTCCACTCGGCAATGAAGTTCGTTGGCGACACATCACTCTCTGGAATGGAGTTGCCTCCGCGTCAGTAGGACGAACAACCAGCGTCAAGATCGGAAAGACGCGCACCCTCTTTGTTGATGCCACTAGATGGATCAGTCCACCCCGGGTATAAGATCAGAGAAGCCGCCAGTTCATTCATACTGTGGACGCGTCAGTGTATCGCCGAACCGTATCATCAGGTGCATACGTACTAATCCAAGTCCTCAGGCGTGGCCGTAGACATGTTGGCGCTATAATATGCGCTCAGGCCTTGCAAGAAGTAGCCGCCGTTATAGGTCCGCGGCCAATCGTTCAAAGTGCAATTGCCAAAGTCGAACGAGTCAAAGAACATGGTGCCATTTGATAAGAAAGTCTTTGCGAATTGGATCGACATTGCGGCAAGCTCCAGGTAGGTGGAATTATGGCTCGACGAGTACAGTGACGAGGAGAGACTGGGTGGACTCAGACTTGACATATGCAAGATGGAGTTTGAGGGTAACTTACACGATCCAAGGACCGATCGTCTCTCCGTTGCTCAAGCTTTCGTGGTCCGGATCCCAGGACAGGGCGCCAGCAACAGACACGGAAGAACCTCCAGCTGAAGGTACTGCAGGTATAATGAGCGCCTTTGATCGACTGAAGTCTTGATCAAAGAGTAGACACACCGCACATCGATTTAAAGTCTGAGGTACCGGGCAGTGAACCAGCCGCTGCAGCACTTTGAGATACAAAGGAGGCCGCGGATGCATCCCACAGGGAGACAGCTTCTTTGAGGAAATCATCCGCCTGGGGGCTATCGGAGTACGCGAGATGAGCGGAGAAGTATGCCAAGCCCAGTCGTCTGGGTCGTAGTCAGTGATGAAGGTACGACGGCATCATGAATGGATCCGAGAGACGTACAGACGATCACTGTTGGACTATGAGAAGATCTTGTTGAGACGACTTCATCCCAATTGAGCGTAGGCACTCACTCTGTGCGAACGCAGGTAAGCATTGTTCGAATGTGCGAACCAGAATGCATGCGACGCACTGAAATTTCCCGCTATTTGCCAACGTATCCAGCGCTGAAGTCACATTTGTCTGAAACACCGAGCTATCAGAACGCAGATCGTATTCGGCCATCGAGTACAGGAGAACGGCCGATTGGCCATTCTGAAGTGTCGACGCTATGGCTCAACATGAGCTCGTCGAACAGTTCCGTTGATGCGCGTATGGGTACCATCTCCATAGTCAATCTGTCGAGCCAAGACGCTTAGCGCACTTTCCGCCAGAGAAAGGCGGTCATTGTAGGAGAGAGTGATAAGTGGGTTCTTGAGATGAAGATCAGGGGTTCGCAACCGTCGATTCTGCTTGATTCCATTGTACGCACTCGCCACCCAGTGGTTTGAGGAAACGATTCAGCGGTGACCAAAGACGGATGGAAAGGATTGAATAGCATAAAAGAAAGGAACGTAAGAAGAAGCATGGCGGACGCAGTCCAGAGTATTCGCGCCGTCTGTCCCCTTCGAGCCATATATATTCACAGTGGAGCATGTGTTCAAACTTCTAGCATAGCATAGGTCTCACGTATTGTTGGCCACTGTGCGGGATATTTGATCGGTTGTATAAAGCGAGTGTTGTGCTTCCCATCGTCCATACTTCCAACATGCTTCTCGAGATCCCCCACGGACGAGTCTGGGATGAACCCTAAACTTGAACGAACGCAACATCAGCGTCCGCAGCTTCCAAGGGCGCCTCGGTAGGACATCCGAGGACGTACCTATACAATTTGTAGTCCGTGGACCATGACCGGACGTAATCATGGTAACAGATGCAACCTCAAGTACTAGTAGATCATCATAGTAGTAGCCTGCCGGAGAAGTGTTCGACGGAGTAACGAGGATACCAGCTGGACCACCGAGCGAACAGCCAAGCACTATAGCGTTCAGGGTGGGAGCCTTGAAGCCTTGCCGTACGACGAACATTCAGCTGGGTAGAGAGCGTTTGCTTGATTTGGGTTATCTGGACGCCGTGTGCGAACGCGGCGACAAGACCCACACGCTGCACGTCACTGCGCGTAGCAAGCTAGAAGCACGCCTTCACCGTGACGACTTTGACATACGCGGACTCAAGCGCACTAGCAAAGTGGGTATCGGTATGAAGCAGGTGAGGGTCTGATCAAAGATGGCTGTTTGGGACAAGCAGGGACAAGCCTGTGCGCGTCATCGGCGCGGCCCGGGCAAAATGCAGCCATTCCTCTACCCACACCATGTTGGTCCAATCGCACGTTTCTTCTGCTGGCGAGAGGCCGAGGCAATGAGGCTCGTATCCGTTTACATCCTTCGGTTGCCACATTATATGGGATCGATCGGTGATTCGGTCAAGCTCTGGAGTTGTACGTGGTCGCAAAAGATCGCCGTGACACGCCCCAACGATGGCCATGACATGTGAAGTATACTTAGTAGGACTAATACAGTACATCCATTGGCCTGAGCCAGCGCAGCGCAGCAGCACGTCAGCTATCTCAACGCCCGACGTTCGAGCCCTCCTCATAACCGGGCGGTAGCTCCGTGAACTCTTCTTCACCCTGCCGATTCCCGCGGTGTTGTAGATCTGATAACGCCCCACCGATGCTAAGCAGTAGCCGCTGCAGCGTACTTGCGTCGACTCGAACCGTTCCATCATCTCCACGATTCGAATCTTGTGGGTTCGGAGTCGGACTTTCCACAGACGCAGACGACTCTGCGCTCTGGGTGCTTGGCAATGTATGGTCTCTTTTCGTGAGGACTCCAGGTCCGCCCTCCTGGCGTGTGAATACCACGCTACGCTCAAGGATAGGGTATTGGTCTGTCGTAACGAAATACGGCTCTGTGCGTTGGGGCCCCTCCTCAAGTGAGACCACTGCATCGTCGCGCTTTTGATGGCGCCAATAGAATATGCCAGAGAGGGCGGCGGCAAGAGCTGCAACGCCGCCAACAACGCCGCCCACTATAGCGCCTATTGGGGTCCGATGTTGGGACATCTGAGATGAAGGGTGGTTTGTCGTACTTGGATGCGGCGGGTCGGTACTAAGATGGGCCAAGTTCAGACGAAAGTAATCATGAAAGTGAACTGAGCGTATACGTGTTAGCAGCAGATGCAGGTCCCACTCCCAGCGCCGTGGTGAACAGTTCTGCGGCGGCAAGCTGTCCTGCTTGGTTAAGGTCCTGTAACGGCGTCGGAGTACCGATCCAACTGGGGCCGTATACTTGCTGACTGATTCCGGACGCTGTAAAGTTGGCGAGCTCTCGTACGGCGTTGTACTGCACGGAGATGTACTGTCGTGTCAGATTGGCCACTGTGTCGTTGAGAAGACCCGCGGAAAGGCATCCGTATAAGCCGTCTACCAAAATCGCTGTCGCATTTGTACTATCAGGTCAAGGGCAATCTTGACGATGCAGACCGTGGCTCACCTTTCCAGTTCGCACTAAAACTTCTTGTCGATATATCTGTCGTGGAAGACGTGATTGCATCTAGAAGAAACAGAGGTCACGAAAACGCGGCGTCAAGTTTTCAAAAGGAAGGTACCTTCTTTATTTATGCCGGTGGATGCATTGGTCCAGCCGGTATATAGGATGAGAGAAGCTGCCAATTCATTCAAGCTGTATAGACGTCAAAGGTATACCAACCGTCATCATGAGAGGGCGTACTATGCTAGATCCTGAGCTGTGGCCGCCGACGCATTTGCATTATAGTATGCACTGAGGCCTTGCAAGAAGTAGCCTCCGTTATACGTATAGGTTTCATGTGGCGAACTTGGAGTGCACGTGTGGAAGGTATACGTATCAAAGACCATGGTGCCGTTGCTGAGAAACGTCTTAGTGAACTGGATGGACATCGTGGCGAGCTCCAAGTAGGTGCTGTTGTGACTCGAAGTGTACAACAACGAGGAAAGGCTGGACATGATTAGCTATACATGGCAGCTGCACGAAAGTGCTCCAAAGGACGTACGAGATCCAAGGCCCGATAGTCTCTCCATTGATGCTGGCAGTTCCGTCCCAGGACAAAGCGCCAGCAATAGACACAGGTGCGCCACCAGCCAGAGGTACTGCAGTAATCGCGGTTAGAGCCCTTTAATTACTTGACGATGAAAGACTGCGCACCGCACGTCGAGTTAAAATCAGGAATTCCAGATAGAGCGCCGGCCGCCGCTGAACTCTGCGTCACAAAAAAAGCCGCCGAAGCGTCCCACACAGCGAGCGCGGCTTTGAGAAAGTCACCCCCTTGTGGACTATCCGAGTACGCGAGGTGAGCAGAGAAGTAAGCCAAGCCCAGCCGTCTGGAAGCTGTTCATGACTGTGACGCATATCGATATCATATTGAGAACACGCACAAACGATCGCTAGTGAACTAGACGTAATGATTGTCACGCCGAGATCGCAGATATTGTAAGCCAACACTCACGCTGTGCACACGCTTGTCAGTAGCTGATGTCGTAGTGCATGGCAAAGGCGGCGTACTGCATGGATGTGAAGTTGAAATTCAAACTACTCGCCAACCCTCCTAGCGCGGATGTCACATTGGCCTGGAATACTGAGCTGTTGGAGCGCCGGTCGTACTCTGCCATTGTATACAGAAGCGATGATGACGAGGGAGATTGCAGACTTGAAGCTGAAGCGCGCATTAGGAGCGGTAGACAACTCGGTGTTGAGACTACGTACTGTCTTCATAATCGATCTGACGAACCACGACACCCAGAGTGTTTTCTGCCAGAGAAAGGCGGTCGCCGTACGGAAGGGTTACGAGTGGCTCCTGCAGCATTTCAAGGTAAGCATTGTGTCAAGCATAAAACTTCCTGTCACACGCACTCGCCAGCCAGCGGCTTGAGAAAAGGTTTGAGCGTTGACCAAAGGAAAGAAAGGGAGAGACGTGGCCAGCACACAGTAACGAAGGATCGCAAGGAGAAGCATGGCAGACGCATTCCAAAGGATTGACGACGCTCGTCCACTTGCCTATATAATGTCATTGAGGCCAACTCATGACTTAGTTTGCATCTAGTGATGGTTGCTGGGTCGGCGACTTGATTGGGCGTCCATGGATATGGACTTGAGTGGTGTAGTGATTCTCATGTTTCATGTATCTTGACATTCTAAGAAGAATTAAGGCGACCTTGACTCTGATTTCATCTGATCATAGTACGTGATGGCAGACACGTTACACTGCTTAGGTAGTCAGTTCATTATGTAGAGTTCAATTGACCTGGCACTGACATGCAACTCGCAAGATAACAACTGGGGAGCTGGATATTGACCGGTTGTGAAGGTGATTTTCGTAGAAGCGGATGCAGCATCAGCGCCCGAGGCTCTCAGAAGCACGTCGGCAGGCCGTCCGAACACGTATCTATACAGTTCATGGACCAGAATAGAAGGGGATCATGGAAACAGATGCAATTCAATTGGGGCATTCATGGGAGGAGCTATATTTGGCGAACGCCGCCGAAGCAACGAGGGCGAAAGACCAATGAGCGTACAATCAAGGATTTCGAGCCTTCGGTTGCTAGAGCATCTGGGAAAGTTGCTTGGTCGCTATACGAAAGTACTTGGTACGCGATGGGTGGGAGCCTGACGATGAAGGTTGGGAACAAGTGCCAATCAGAACGCACCGCGGCGCGCCGGGCCCTTTCTCCCTACCTTCATGTCATACATAACCGCCACCTTACAGTCCTTCTCCTACTTCAGTCAAGACTGCATCTGGACGTAACTATGCGACGGATGGCGCGGAGGAAACCCTCGTGGTAGCAGCCCGGGCTGGAAGCCGTTTCTAGCAGCCTGCATGGTCCAGCCTATGCGCCACGGCGGCCCGTTGGCAGACATTGCCGTATGAGGACCGCGAGCTCGAGAGATGTCCTTGCCCACATAGCTCTGTGGCGGCCTTTTGCTATGTGTCGCCACACGAGTTTCGGGTACAACGGCTCGCGCCAACTTTGGGTCGAAGGAGGGGCCGAGACCAATGACTAGCATGATCACCTACCCCTCGCTACATTGGCTTGCTGATTCTTGACGCGGAAGACCACTCTCTATCCGAGTCAAACACGGGACAGCTCTATAAAAGCGCGATCTAGGCAGCTCATTCTCCCCATCCACCCAGTGCTCTTTCATCACATCATCCACACAACTCGACCTCTTACCTTTCAACCTTTCCAACACAACAATCATGATTTCTTCTCGCCTCAACATTCTTGTCTGCCTTGCGCTCGGCCTTGCCGCGACTGCTGCACCAGCTTCGTGAGTGTCTTCTAGTTACGTTTTGTTGATATACCCCTAACTTGTGCATTCAGCGTCGAGGAGCGCCTTCTGCATGTTGGCTTGGATGGTAGCGTGGAGCTCGATCCCACCTTGAACGTCAACCTCAAGCGTTTGGGCAACTTCGGGCTCAACGGTGACGTTGAGCTCTTCCCTAGTCTCGATATCGACATCAGGAGGCGTCTCCTTGACCTCGGTCTTGACGGGAACGTTCACGTTCACCCTGACCTTGCTCTGAACCTCAAGAGGCGGCTCCTTGCTCTTGGCCTCAATGGTGACGTCGAGCTCAACCCTACTCTCGGAGTGAACATCAAGCGCTCGGTTGATGCTGGCATCGATGAGAACATCGAGCTTATCCCCGAACTCGACCTTGACGTTCAAAAACGCCTTCTTTCCCTGGGTCTCATTGCCGACGTTGAACTTCACCCAGACCTTGCCCTCAACCTCAAGAAGCGTCTACTTGCGCTTGGTCTGACAGCTGATATTGAGCTCAAGCCCACTGTCGGCCTCGACGTCAAACGCTTAGTCGACGCAGACGTAGATGGAGATGTCGAAATCGTTCCCGAACTCAACCTCGACATTCAAAAGCGCCTTCTCGCTCTCGGCCTAGCCGGCGATATTGAGCTGCATCCTGGCCTCGCCCTCAACCTCAAGAAACGCCTTCTTGCGCTTGGCTTGGCTGCCGACATTGAGCTCAAGCCCACTGCTGGCGTCAACCTCTAATGTTGTACGTGCTTTCATCGAGCTGCTTCTTATCCTTGCTGAAACATAATCCAGATCTACTCTGACACCTGATACCCATATTCTCCGCGCGACGCTGGCTCGTCACTTTATATACCCTTGTACTTTGACATCATCTCGGTCATCAGTCAATGCATTACACCGCTATGCACGATCAATACTTATTTCCGTCGGTGTACGCCAGTGAGCTTCAAGATGGCAGGTGATTAGAGGCGATGCGCGCTTGAACTTGATTGACGTGGCTGCTGTACTCAATGGAGAGACGTGATGCAGTCAGAATCGCGTACTTACATTCTTAGAACAACTATGCAGTTGCAGTGCGAGGGTCTAGATCTTAGAGCCCATGGACTTCGTAGGCGACCCCGTTCGAGAGTGATAAAAATACCTAAAAAATACCCGGCACTTCTTTCCATATTCAAACCTTCGCCGCCAAATGGCGTAGCGATTCGCAATGGTGATTCGGTATAAGAGTACAGTAGTCTTTGAAGACAGGAAGGTCCGTCGTCCAGTTTCCGGCCCGACTTCGGCAATCATCTCCGCAAGTCCCCGCTCCGGTTTGCCGGTGCCAAACTTTGTGCAACGTTGCAGCGTACCATCACCTAGCTGGCCCAAAGCTGCCCTCTTCTCTCGCAATGCATACTGCGTTTTGTCCAATATGCCTGGAAGTTCTTACTTCGCGACTTGACTTGCGGCTTATAGTACTACTATGTACTACTATCACAGACATACACGTTCGGGCCTTGCGTTCGACATCTACGTGATTAGCCCTTTCTAGTCTTTCCATCTCCCGCGATGGCTTCGCCCCGATACTTATCTTCAGCGTGTTCAAGTCGAGAAGGCCGGGATGTCTAAGATCGGCAACACTTTGGGCGTATGTAAGGTGGGCGCTTGACGCGCGACGCCACCCTACAACACGCTGTCCTCAGACGCCTTCTCGTGAGAGATCGGCTTCATCCCAAGAGACGACCTACCCCGCGAATATAACTACTGACATAGGTCACTCCGGATCAGGTGTGCACCCGGGAGCACCCCTCTCACCTCTGACATTGCAATCCTCCCACCAAGACACCATGGCTGTCGACCCAAACGCGTCCGACTCCGATATGACTGCTCTGCTCAAGCGCATGCAGAGGGCTGTTCGGTCTTCGCAAACCGTACTCACGCGTACTCCTTGTGCGCACAGTCGACCTGAAGACTATTTTGAGTGTCCGAATGAAGGCACTAAGACTTGTAGCGAGTGCAAACTGGTACTTTACTGCTCTCGGGCGAGTATTATGGTCCTTGTGCATTTCGGGTGCTGATTTCCCTGACGTGAACAGTTATGTCAGGAAAGGCATTGGAAGTTGCACAAGAAAGGTACGCTTGCTTCTTTACGCTTTGAATCTGCAACCTTTTGATGTTGTCTGTGTGGAAAAGTACACAAGGATGCCCTCGTCGATAGCCAGTGGAAACCTGCTTGGGAGAAGGAAGGGCGACCACCCTCTTGGACTTCAAGGAGTCCGGAGGAATTTGACCCCAAGACTTCCGGATCGTCTTTGTTGTGTTTCATCCTCCAGTTAATTTCACGATCGTACTGATGCATTGGCATGTAGGTGGGGTAATATGCCCGCGATAGATGTGCTGAACTTCGTGCGTAACAAGGACTTGATGAAGAGCACGTCTTTGAACGTTCTCTTTGCTGGTACGCGTTCGAAACAGGCAGTAGGCAATCTCAGGCTGATCGCGATCGTTTATCTATGCAGCCTCCGGCGACCTACGAAATGCCATCAAGACCGTGAACGCGCTTCCAGATACTTTTCAGGGCGAGCTCACTATCACTCTCAACGATCGTGATCCATTTGTGTCGCTTCGCAACATCATGCTTCTTCGTCTACTCGGCGCAGACGGCGATCCCCGCCGCGCTGCCGATGCCGCCCTTCATCACTGGTATTCGGTTCTGCTTCCTAGGCAGTATCATACCGAAATCCTCGCTCTTCTCTCCGAGATGGGGTTAAAACTGCTAGAGGACCAGCCATCTGGAGCAGACGGCTACAAGCTCGGAGTACTCTCCTCACTACAAGTTATAATGGGCGCTGGTTCGTATCTGCGCGGCCTCACCGCTGCGTTCTGCGCTCAAGATAAATACACTGCGGCTGATGCGAAAGCTGAACTCAACGGGATCAGGTGAAAAAATGTTGCCTTCACAGAGAGTGTCCGCATTTGCTGACTGCACATAGATTCGATCCGTCGCGAAGAGACCTGCACGACAAATCATACTCTAGGCTCGAACCCCCTCATCGCCTCTCGATACAGAAGTTTCGTGAATGCGGACTCGTCCTACCATTTGGGGCCTCGACCGCGCATTTTGATACACCCAACTATATGCTGTTCAGTCCGTCAGGCAAATGGAGTATCGGCGATGGCGAGCGCCCGTTGTTTGGTTGGAAGTGAGTCCTTGACGGATAGGCCTCTACATATATCTACGCTTAACTCAAGTACATCCACTTCTAGCATCGAAGATATCGTGGCCTCGGGACGCGCTCATGGACTGACTCGCTACGACTTGTATGGTTCTCTCTACTTCCACGTGTCCGAACTTTTGTGCGACTTCGCGAAGCGTCTCTCTCGCTTCCGCATCAAGTTCATAGTACTCAACGAGGACGCCGTCGACCTTGCTACGAACATTCAGCGCGGAGACCTGAAGGACGTGGGTATCCCAGCCACTGCGCGATTCGACCGCATCGACGTCTCCAATATCATGGATGCGAACTATGTGGGCGTAGAGAAAGTCATCGGTGCATGGGGACCGCTGTTGCGACGTGCGAGGACGTCAGCATTACTGGGATACTTCATGAATTGGGCCATGGGCGACAAGTCGAAGCCGAAGACCGAAGATATGGATGAGCTGAAACGGTCAGGACGAGTACGTTTAGCCTCCATTTGAAGTCCCTCTTAGTCAGACTAACTTCTTCCAGACTTCCCCACAACCTTCTCAATTGGATCCCAGTAAGCCTTTGGCTGTTTCTTCAGCAACGCGACCTGCTCAATGAAGCCACGTATACACAGTGGCCTGGATGACCTGGATGACAGACATCATGAACGACTTCCCTGCTTATACTGATACCTCCAAGGCGTTCGACCGTTACCTCGTAGAGCACAAGGTAACCAGTTCACTGCGTCAGGCGCGGCTCAAGCTTAGGCAGGAACACACCGTTCTCCCACATGTACGCCGATTGATCTCTGGAAGGTCTGGTATCTGGCATTGACGTATTTTATAGCGCCTATGCGTGCCTATCGACGCACAGAAAACTGTGAAACCTGGGCCACTGCTTTCAGAAGAAAGCTGGTATCTCCAGGTGAGTCTCTCACGCACTCGTCAACCTCACTGCTTCGTCCTTCTGACCACTTCTTGTGCGATACGTAGGCTCAGCTCGGCGGGTTCACTTGGAATGAGCGTTTTGTGGAGATCGTGTGCGCCGATCCGTAAAGGTAGAGGTCGAGCAGTAGTATCGTTGCCTGTGCGTCCAATAGGTGAAAGCATGTCGGATGAGTCTGTATGCTGTCCAGAATGAGTTATTGGGCATAAGCTTTGGAGCATGCCGCCATCTGTGAGCATAAGCTTGGGCTTCTGCACTTTCCCGACTTCTTCTTCTCCGGGCTTCGAGCGCACAGCGAGCGCGCGCGCACGCACCATCCATACCCCGCCCGTTCGCATCATCAAACATCGGACCTGCGTGCATACGTTAGACGTGCTGATGCGAACGTCCGCGAAGCTCGAAGAGCAAGGGGCGGGATCACGAGCAGCTGTATCGTTGAATAGGCATACGGTATGCAACCTGATGACAGAGACGAAGTGAACGCGGATGACGGATGACGGATACGGGCGTAGGAGGATGTGATGGATGACAAGGCTTGAGCGGGCGTTGATTGGGAAGCAGCGAGGGGCTTGTTTGATTCCCAAGCGGGAAGATCAGAGAGGGGCGTAGTCACTGGAGGGAGATAGAGACGCAGTTGGTACATAAGCATGACGGGGCGCTTCCTTGGTCGGGTGCTAGGCTTGACCGACGTATCTTGAGCGTAGCAGTTGCTAAGGCCGAGCGATCCCGTTTAGTCTCGTACCAGCTGCGCGTTCGTAAGCGGGGCGATAAGCATTAACAGGTTACAACCCGAATAGCATACTTACTGGACTTGTGTCGACTTGACATGGTTTACCAGATAATAAAGTAGATGGCAAAAGGGGCGAGCGTTCGGACTGTGTGCAATGCGGGGTAGATAGGCGCCCGAAGGCCAACCAATAACCACGCCGCAGAGCATCGAGCGAGGCGCGCGGTGTTCGGAAGCCTACAGGATGTACGCTGATCATGAGCTATGCAAGCTCTGACACACCTGAGCATACGCGCGACAGTTCAGCACGAATGAGCTGAGATCCAAGTGGACAGCACGAGAGCTAGCACGTTTGATTCGCTTCGGAAGCTGCTTGGTATGCAGTTTTGTATGCTTGAACGGACACGCTGGAGTAAGCTGTTCGGATCCGACTGTACGTGTACCACCGGTGTAGCGCGGACAGATCGTACATCGTTAGCTAATTGCCAGTGACGGTCTGTGCATGCAAAAGAGAGCCAGAACGATCGCTCCCTGGGCAGATCGGACAGAAGACTGTAGCCTAGCGTCGATACTGATACACTCTCACATCACCTAGGAGCCTGTACTGTTGTCTAGAGCACAGCGAGTGGTGAAAAGAGTACGGTAACTGAGCGCTAAGATGGGATTGACGAGCCACAGCAGCATGCGACAAAGGAGCGATGGGATCGAGGATCTGTGATACGTCTGACCCGGGCGCTCTTTCCGACGCAACGGGAGGGGTCTTCGGACTTTGACTGCATTCGGCTGGAAGAGTACTTGTACGGTGACAAGGGAGAGGACTGGGATAGGGAGAAGGTCTAAGCGTGTTGGGACGCTACCGTGAAGGGGACAACCGCGCGGCCGTAAGGAGATGAACGTTCCCGGCGGCAAGAAGAAGCTCATATCAAACTTGCCACGAGGCGTTATATTGGCAAAACTCGTCATTAGTTTGGGGTACGCTACCGACGACGTTCTACGCTCTGGCTTCCGGTGTAGATATTGTGACAGCATAAAGCTCGGACACGTCTCTCCGTACAGGTAGAAGCAGGATGAAGGGGAAGGAAGAGGAAGGGAGACGGCGGGAGGAATAGAACCCGACAGCTGCCGGAATTTCATATTTCATATCCGCGTCTGTGTTTTGGCGCCGTTCTTCGGACATCCTTTTGGCCCCACGCTTCTCCTCTGTCGACCACCACCACTCAGGACATTGTTCCTCCCCTCCCCCTCCGCTCCTTTTTTGTTGTCGCTTTTCATCTCCCTTCCTCCACCTACAACAGCAAAATGGGTTGCGTCCAGTCCAGCGCCGTCGACGAGGAGGCCAAGGCCCGTGAGTCGTTATTCGGCTCTTTCCGCCGTCGCAACCGCTGACTGGGTTCTTCAGGCAACGACGAGATTGAGAACCAGCTGAAGCGGGACCGGATGATGGCCAAGAACGAGATTAAGATGCTGCTGCTCGGTGCCGGCGAGTCTGGCAAGGTGAGCGTCGACGTCGCGAAAGGGGTTTGTTCGTGTTCTTGCTGACAAATCTTTTAGTCTACGGTGCTCAAGCAGATGAAGCTCATCCACCACGGCGGCTACAACGAGCAGGAGCGTGACTCGTACAAGGAAATCATCTACTCGAACACGATCCAGTCTATGCGCGCCATCATCGACGCCCTGCCCCTACTCGAGCTCCAACTCGCTCCCCAGAACGACGCCCGCCGCTCCGTCATCCTCTCTCTGCCCGGCCAAATCGAGGCAGACGTGCTCCCGAACGACGTCGCAGACGCCATCCGCGCGCTCTGGCGCGACCCGGCAATCAAGGAGGCCGTCCGCCGCAGCCGCGAGTTCCAGCTCAACGACTCGGCCGTCTACTACTTCAACTCAATCGACCGCATGGCGAACCCGGGATACATGCCCACCGACCAGGATATCCTGCGCTCACGTGTCAAGACGACGGGTATCACGGAGACGACGTTTAAGGTGGGAGAGCTTACGTACAAGCTCTTCGATGTCGGTGGCCAGCGTTCGGAGCGTAAGAAGTGGATTCACTGCTTCGAGAACGTTACCGCCCTTGTCTTCCTCGTATCATTATCCGAGTACGACCAGATGCTTTACGAGGACGAGTCGGTCGTAAGTTGCATATCATTCTATACAATCGTTTTTACCAGCTCACATCCCCTTTTCAGAACCGTATGCAAGAGGCGCTCACCCTCTTCGACTCGATCTGCAACTCAAGGTGGTTCGTCA
The DNA here is from genome assembly GCA_001632445.1 of Peniophora sp. CONT. NCBI lineage: Eukaryota > Fungi > Basidiomycota > Agaricomycetes > Russulales > Peniophoraceae > Peniophora > Peniophora sp. CONT. The sequence goes on from KV424583.1 coordinate 30,878, forward strand.
AGACGTCGATTGTTAGTCCGCTTTGTGTTTCCCTTTGTCATGACCGCGCGCGCTTACTCATGCCGTACTTGTTCCTGTACAGATCCTTTTCCTGAACAAGATTGATTTGTTCGCGGAGAAGCTCCCGCGCTCGCCGCTCGGAGACTATTTCCCCGACTACAACGGCGGCGACGACTACGACGCCGCGTGCAACTATCTCCTCAACCGCTTTGTCTCGCTCAACCAGAGCGCAGCGACAAAACAGATCTACGCTCACTATACGTGTGCAACTGACACGAACCAGATCAAGTGTACGTCATCCCTTGCATCCCTCTCCTCGCGCCCTGTGCACTCAGCTGATTGATTACGCCCATGTACAGTCGTCCTCAGCGCGATCCAGGATATCCTCCTGCAGATCCACTTGCGCGAGTGCGGCCTGCTCTAGACTACTCTCTAGCTCCGCCCGATTTGTTGCGCGCTCCGCACACATCCCTCCTAGCGCGTTGTTTCTGTTCCCGTGCTTCGCTCGCTCGGCCTCCGGTTGATATGTATGCACTATCTACTCGTCCCATTCGTCTCCGTTCTCGCTCTTGTCTCTCGGTCGTACAGCCAACACACACCCGTTACCCCGGATTCCTCCCGTCCTCTCCCGCCGCCGGATATATCCACCTTCCAACCACCCTTGTTTTGTCTTTTCTCTTGCCCACTTTTTTCTTGTCTCTCAGATCAGATCCTAGTTGACCCCCTCTGCGCACCGGCACACTTACACGTTTCCTATCGGCCTCGAGACACTTCATTTTACTCATCTTGAACGCCGCGTACCATATATAATAGGCGGTCCTCGCACCGCGCCCTTTTCCTCGCTCACTCGCTCGCTCCAACTGCAATCACAAATCAAGCGGGCATATTGCGCATGCGCGCCCGCGCCGCTCGTTTCAACCTACTCATCGCCACACTCGCTACGCCCATCGGCAAAAACATTACCTGATACCATACATGCGCGGCTCCGCCGGTCGGCTTCACCCTTACACATTCACGCCCTTTCTTCACGGTCTCTCCTCTTTCGGTTCTGTTCGTAGGTGTAGGCTTTTCTTGGAATACGAGGACTGGGTTTACGACAAGCAGACTAGAATATCAGAAGGGTGTGATCTGTTTCCTGCGTGCGGTGCTATGTGATGCTTGGGCGTACGCCGTAATGTGAGAGACAGACTGGGCGTTGTTGTGGCTGCAAGGTGACGGAGGTGGCGTTGAGCGCGGGCGGCGTGAGCAGTGGGCGTCTAAACGCACAGAACATCACGATTCACAGACGGGCGATAGAAAGACGCCACGATGTGACTGGGCCTCAAAAGGTCGCAGATATCTGCAAGGGGATAATGCGTGCAAGACGCATTTGTGGCTGACCAGGGGGTACAGCTGTCGGTGCGAGCCTCGAGAATATGAAGCCGGGGTCAGTCGGGCCGATAGGACCGAGCGCTGTCAGATTAGCGCCGGGCGCGAGCGCTCGCCGCCCGATGCGAGCGCGATGGGCGGCTCCGCGAGTTGTTGTTTGACGACCACCATCGCGAGTATTGGAGGTGCTACGGTCTGGCTAGCTGTTTGAACGTGATGTTCTCATTCATAGCTCGCACTCTCGACAAAGGCTCTGCGCACTAGTAACTGTACCAATTTAGTACTGTCTGCTCTCAGAGTTCTGTGCACTAATACTTCGAGATCAATGTTATCCAATGTTGTCGTCGGACAACTTTCATGTCTGCTACGTTACTGTATCTCAGATCAACGTCATACGATCAAGGATGACAGGTTGCTCGCCAGCAGTGTCCTGCGACGTCGTGCGGACGTGGTTGAGCGCGAACAGACCGATCCCTGAAGCTTGAAGCTCTTCCCGACGTGCCCGATGTTGAATGCCACCCTCCGAACCAGAACATGCAACTCCACTCTGTACCCTGATTCAAGCCTTTCATCCTACGTTGAACAGGTTCAACTTGGTCTTTCCGATCACCCACCACCACCACTATCTGTCTCCTCCATACGGCTCTTCATATCTGTGCCCTATCCTGATTATATAACCATGGCCAGCATGTTACCGCCCATCGACATTCCGCCCGTACTCTCAGCCGAATCATCGGCGTCGACAGACGCGTCCGGGAACTCTCAACCCGCTACACCCGCGGATGACGAGCACTTCGAACATGGCTTAGATATTTTTGCGACCCCGCGCAAGGCGAGGACGGACGGGAAGATGATGTTGTTTGACGAGCGCGCGAGCAGGCTTCTTCGTGAGGCGGTAGAAGCTGCAGGGCTTGCTCAGGGCACGGTGCGTTCAGCCAAATCTTACTTCAAGCCTTACATTGACGTGTGCGTAAACGCAACAGGATATGAACTTGGTGCGCGATATCTCTTCGACGTCCGCGGGCGGATCGTTCGAGGACAGCATGCTGCTCCAGCCCTCAAACTCTCCGAGCGGGCACCAAATTCTTGTACGCTCACCAACTGGCGAAACGGATAATACCAGTCCATCTCTGTCACCAGACATGCCTAGTCTTGGACGCTCCGTACGTTCAACCTCTGCTTTAATTTGCTTCGGAAAGGCCAGCTAACGGAGTACCCTTTTGAGCAGCAGACGCTTTACCGGCAGCCCAACGTGACGTTCGGTCTGACACCATTGCTCGGCACGCTGCCCTCTTCCAGCTCACTCGCAGGCAACATCTCACACGCCGGATTCTCGGAGAGCAATACGACGTCAAGCCTCAGCCTCGCATCCGCGCCAGACTCGATGCTCGCTATCATATCTGCGCGGTCCGACCCGGAGGTGGACGTGGAGGCGCGCACACCATTCCCAGACATCAACATTGGTACTCCGGACCCTCAGTTCATGGACCGCTCGTTGACGGCTGAGGGGTACGAGGGAGATAGTGATCGTGAAGATGAGGAGAGCTCGTTAGGACCTGGCGATGATTACGCCGATACGCTCGTCTCGAGTGCATCGGAGCTTGATTGTGCAGGTCTAACCACGCTCATCATGCGTGGTACTCAAAGCAGTTCGAGCGCCACAGATCTCGTTGCTCTCGATCTCTCCGAACCCTTCGCCCCAATCGAACAACACGGCAGCCTCTTCCCTCTCCTACTCGCTCGCGACCTCGCGCTTACCCCAATTAGACTTGCGATACTCGGCGCCGCACAGCTTTTGCACCCAACGCTGCTCCCTTTCTTACTCTTCGGCTCAAGCCACCTTCTCTGGCCACGCGCGCCTTCCCCGCTTGGCGGAATACTCCGACTCGAAGCATACGCGCACGCGCTTCAAGGCGCAGGCTTCGCGTTTCTCTTCGTGCTTCTACTGTCCTGGCAACTCGGTGGTCCCATCGGCCGCGCGATAACCCTGGCGGCATTGACGCGCGCTGCATGGGTTTGGTGCGCGTTCGAGCTCGACATCGATCGTGCGATGGCTCAGAGCGAGGATGTGGCTTGCGCGTGGGCAGTACTTTTTAGCAAGGAGAGAGAGGTTGTGGGGTGGATGGCTCAGCGGGCGAGGATGGAGATGGACGGCGGGGGAGCCAGTGGAGAGAAGGCGACGAGTGTTGAGTTGTAAGTAGTGAGTCTATGAGCTGGTGCGGGACGCCTGCGATGATATGTAGTGAATGTATTGTGCATTGTATGAGAGCTCCCGTTTACTATGGTCTGTGGCACAGAAAGCGTGAAGAAAATCGGGCGTCTTGTGCGGTACCCGGACCGAATTCCGGGTATTGCCAAGCGCTGCTGCAGTTGATTGGCGTTTCTGTCTGCAACCACCATCTTCAGTGTTTGTACGACCCCGGCGGACTCTGCAAATTAGGCTATGCGTGTTCAACTTTTTGCACTTGTGATGAAAGAATGCTTTGGGTCATTGGGACAGCAAAAACGATCGCTTTATTCCATACACTTTTGGTTAGTGCGATGAGGTGCGATGACCCTGCGACTTCCTTTCATACGCTCAAGAAGGCCTGCCTACAGTATCCTGCCCAGGCCACGCAATCTATACATATCTCCTCCAGTCATCACTCATGGCGCAACGCTCGCTGAGTTTGACCGAGTCGACACCGCTATCCACTTAGTGAAGCTTCGCACTCCGACTGGCCCTTGTCAACAATATATACAGAACTATGCGGGTCGACTTTGATCCAAAACATATGAGGCTGAATCTACGGGCCGAGCGAGTACCGATACTACTACGTGGCTACGTCAAGGACTCATCATTGAGTACTGGCGCTTGTACCACTCACAAACTCGCTTCATCTGTGTACAGATCGGAATACGATGACACTGATTGCTTCCCGCTCAATAGAGCAGGCGGCACTTCACATTTGTCGCTTAACAGTTGACCACTCCGCAGACCCAGGCTTCCCCTTCCCCTCTCATGAACAGGGTTGGATACTGAGAAAAGCCTGCCGCAGTCCAACGGCGGCAGCTAATCGGAACGTGCACATCTTGAAGGTATGGGACAACCATCCAATATCCATTCCCAGCGTTGCGCGTCCTTTGGCGCATTCACTACTCTTGTCCCGGTTGACTGAATTCTATCTACATCTAGAAATCACGCTTTCGTCTTACCGTTCTCAACCACTCAGAGCGCATGGCGGCAGTCCTAAAAGGGAAAGCAATGTCTCTAACAAGAGATCGCATCGTCCTCGTAACCTTTATAGATCTCCGATGCACAAGTGCCGAGGACAGTACGCAGCAGTGCATTGGAAAGTTGCTTAGGAAGAAAGTCGCGACAAATGGCCTAAGATCTCGCGACTGAGTGGCGTGGATACGGTGGTGGCTAAGCACATTCGTAGAGTACGGTCCGAGACTTAAGCCTGAGGTCTGAGATTTGTATGACGATCTGCTTTATCTGAATAGGCAAATGGAAGAGTCTGCCTCGTACCTGCATTCTCTCCTCACAGCGAACTTCTTCCATTGAACCGGGTACCATCCTTAAGCGACTCCACAGTGTCTTCCCGAAGCTACAACGGCAGCTGTTACAGCAACTGAATCGCTCAGAACTGCCTTTCCAGGCCTCGAAAACGGTTACTCGTGTATTTTGTGATCGAAGGAGACGAAGTCTGGGCGAGGACTGAGAGGGGTATGGTAGGTACACGATAGCATTTACACGAAGGGAGATTCCATAGGAGTTGTCACGCAGGGAAGAGCTAGCTACAAACAGGACAGGATACGCCGAGAGCGGAAAGCAAGGAGTGAGCGTGGATAGGAGCAGACGGCACGCTCCACCCGAGGTACTATGGTGGATACGGCAACTGAGATATGGTACGGTAATGACAGACCAGGGTGTACGCGAGATAGTCCCAACGAAGCGGCGAGAGAGCGAGCGGGGCGACGGAAAAAAGTACAATGAATTATGGTGGAGACGAGAAAAGATTGTTGGCATTTCATGGTGTAGTTCTGGAGGTGGGGCGTGTGGGTGTGTGATCAAAGGCCTGCTATCTGCGTTGAGAGCTCTGGAGGTTGAGGCGAGGGTGGCATGACTCCCGAGTGGCGACACGCGTCGACTAGGCGTGCACGGAGCGAGGACGCCTGATGCTTGAATTCGACGCACGGCCAAAGCGTGTTGAGCACGTCTAGCGCCGCGACGAGCGTCTTGGCGAGTTCTAGCGCACGAAGGAGGAAGGCGTCGCGCTGCCAAAGGTCCATACATCTGCGGAAGAGCTTATCGGTAAGCGCACGGGGATAAGTGGATTTATGACGGGACCACCAACGTTGTAGCGTGCGCCAAAAACCACTGCGTGAGGAACGGTCGACGGCGAAAGAGATGGCCCGGAGAGTTGCCCGCTTGAGGCAGTGAGGCAGCGACACGCGCGGCAACTTGCTCTTGATAGTAGACTATACGATCGCAGGTGAGTACGGGAACACGTCTTAATCCACGCCGCAAGGACTCACGCCAGTCTTCGGCCAACTGGGAGTCCAAGGCCGGCTGTACAGGGGTGACGTCCGCGGTGATCCTGCAGCAACGCTAGTCAGAAATGAGTTTCGATCAGAAAAGGTAAGGGCCGACCTTCGCGTGAACATCGTGGTCGCCAGGCGTATGCTAATTCCCACAAGTAATAGTCAGCATCAGAAGCAATGGAAGCATCATACAATGGCGAATGAAAGTAGCCTAGGGGCATATGAGGGAAACAGATCACAGGATACACCCAGGGAAAATACACGGCATATACACGGCGTGCAGCGATAAGGGTATACGATTGCGAGAAACGGAACGTACTTTGCGACGAGCTCCTTGGCCATGTAGAGCAATAGCGCGTGCTTGCCGTCACATTGGTGCGCGTCGAGCAAGTCCTCGAGTTCGTGCGTCTCCTGCATCATGATGACCGCACGCTGTACAATCTCGGGGCCAGCCGTACGGAGAACCATGGTGCTATTCCATAGCAGCATTGCGCGGCAGTAAAGTGACGCGACATTGTCCGCCCCGGCGACGCGCTCTGCGGGTAAGAGTAGCTGAAACTGCATTCATGGTTAGCAAGGGGCCTTCTCCAACTCCAGGAAACCACTTACACGTTCAACTTCGAAAAGTCGTAGTTCGAGTGGCTCACGATCGCTCAACGCGCACCCAACACTATGGTGCGTCGCGAGCATCAGAGCCACCCAGACCAACCTGCGAGCCTCGTCGTTATCGTCGTGTGGCGGCCCACAGGGAGCTTCAGCGGGGAAGCCGTCGATATCAAGAGCGGCCTCAGTCTTAGGCGTACAAGAACAAGTCTGAGGGTAGGAATAACCAGGTGGGCGAGCAACGATAGGAATACCGGTTTCGGTACGAAGAGAGCGGTCAGGGTGGGCGGCATCAAGAGCAGGGAGTCGCAGAGCTGCCAGAAGGGTATCGAGCGTCTGAAGAGCCTGCTCTGCGCGATACGGAAGATGAAGCGGATGAGCAGACGTTTCGAACAAAGCAAGGCACTGCAGGATAACGCTATCAGCTATGTGGCTTCGTCGGTAAAACACGTATACATACCATAGCCGCCTCTGCCAACTGGAGATCGATTTGTCTGGCGTCACGGGCCGCTTCGAGAGCACTTTGCGCCTGATCACGAAGAAGAATGGCCTTGTCGCGCCCACCCTGACCACGTTCGGACTCCGAACTCATGACGAGGGTAGCGAGCGCACACGCGGATAGAACTAAGGGACGGTGGGGATTACGGAGAACTGCAGAAGGGTCCAAGAAAGTGAGCCAATAGCTGGAAGATCGAACGCTGCTCCCGAAGAGGTCAGCTGAGCGCGATGAAGTGAAAGACACCTCTGCGACGCACAGGGTATTCAAGTCGGAGGCAATAGCTTCAATGCTATACGGGGAAAGCTCTAGTCAGTCATCGGCCTCAGGGCGGGCAAAGGAAGGGCGTACGCAAGCTCGGGTTTGCTATCATAGGAGTCGAGCAGCTCTAACCACCACACTTCGTGTGTGGTGAGGGGTATAATCGGGCGAGCATTCTGAGACGAGTCAATAAACGTTGCGAAAGCTGGGTTGGTGGTATCCATCGGAGCCTGAGGAGCCAACTGGGGGTGCTGGGGCCTCTTCAAATATGCACGATCAGCGACGGCGTCGAGCATGGCGAACAAGTTAAGATACGCACCCTCCCAAGGTAGATATCGTTTGAGCTGGGACGATATGAAGGCGGAAGCGAGAGCGAGGGAAGAGGCAAGGACAGCTGGGGTGCGGAGAGATCGAGCTCTTGTTCAGACTCTTCGACCTTGGTCTGTGCAGATATGGAGTTAGCAATGTAATGAGAACGGCAGACCGGGCCACTTCGCCACTCGCTGGCTTTATGGGAAGCAAGGGAGGAAGAGATTTACCTTGACCTCGGATTCAGTTCTGCGCCTCTTCTTCGGTGGGGGTGGCACAGCAGACGCGGCATCGGTGTCGTTGGCGTCAGGTGCAGTCGGCATACGCTTCCTGCACGACCGCTGTCTTGTGCCCGGGCGCTTGTCGGGACCGCGCCGCTTGGGCTGGGCGTCGTACTCGCACGGATTGTTGCGCCGGAGGCAGTTGTTGCATTCGGGCCGCGTAGAATCGCATTTGATTTTTCGCGCGCGGCTGACAACAGATCGTCAGCAGGGTACTAGGGTAACAGAGACGACCGGATAAGGTGTGTAGAGGAAAAGAAATCCGCGCGCGAGCGCGGGAGTAACGGGCAGTCAAGGCAACCGACAATCTCGCCTAGGTCGTCCAGTACAATGGGTGGTATGATGGACAATAATTACATACCATTGGCGACAAGCGATGACGATATTCGATATCTCCTTGCGCGATCCGCGGCCGGTCGTGCGTTGAGAACCTGACCCCGAAGCCCGTGTTGGCGATACGGGAGAAGTCGGGGAGATGGGGTCCGACCCGCGCGAGTCGTCTCCTCCCAATGGCGACGAGCCCTGCTGTTTCCCGAGGGAGACAGACCTGAGTTGTGGCGGAGAGTCCGGGCCGACGGCGGCAAGTGGAGGCGGCATCGGCGGGAGAGCGGAGGATGGTTGCTGAGCGCCGTAAGGTCGGTGACGGCTCTGCACTCCCGAGGGTGGCGGGAGGAGCGACGGATAACGCATTGATGACGAAAAATCGAAATTTCCAGCGTTGGACGAAAGCGAAGACAGGCTTGGAGGCTGATTCTGCGACGGGTGTAGCGACGGCTGCCCGTGCGCGTAATCATATAGATCGGCAGGATGAGACTGCTGCAGACCAGAAGTCGAAGCCGGGGTATCGGAGTAATAGTACGGAGGAGAGTCATAATGTGTGGAACCCATGCTCGAATGAGAGGATCGATGACCACTGTGAGGGCGCAGAGCCTCAGTAGCATCCAGAGGAGGGTAACGCTCCATCGTCGAGAGTCGGCTGTCGTTGTAGAGTGGGCGTCTGTGCATCGGTGCGTACGACGTGCTGCCGCCCTCAGAAGCAAGATGCGACTGTGCATGTTGTTGACCTTGCGCATTATATTGCTGCTGCTGCAGCGAGTGCGCGTCGTACGCGCCGGGCGAGTGGATATCCGAGCTCTCAGATGATGAGTGCATGCCGTCTTCGCGCAGCAGTCTATGCGACAGATAAAGGTCGTGGTGGGTCGCGCTCACGACCATTAAACGGCCAGAGCAGCCAGCGCAAGACGAGAGCCCGCCGTTAATCGGGGAGGAGAAAGTTCGAAACCGAGCGAGCTAACGCGAGGACGAGTTCCGACTTTTCAGAAGAAGCAGGTGAGAGCGAGGCGGTTAGGAACCAACTGCCGGGACCGCGTGTAGTAGCGCGACGCGCGATATGTGTGAGGAGCCGCAGTCACCAAATAGCAACCAGCTCCGGGCGGCGCGTACCTCGCCACCTCAGGTATGCACGAATACGCAGCCGTCAGCTCAGCAGTCGTAGTCGCGGGGGAAAGCAGAGCTGATGGCGAGACTCGAAAGCGCGACCTCAAAAAGCAATCCCCCACGTGCGAAAGCATTGCGAAGTAAAGCCGGCGCACCACCAGGCACATCTCCGGCACCGACGCTGGCCACTTGACGGCCCAACAAAAACTTAAAAGCCAGAGCCACGCGCCGCGTGAAATTCATCTTCGAAACATGAGCCAGAGCGCCCCGATAAGCAGGCGCGCGGCGCACGCACGTCGCGAGGCAGACCATATTTCTCCTCGTCCCGACCCAATGCTTGCTCAACTGGCAGCGTAGGCGAAAGCGTGCGCAGAGTCTCTGCTCTGGCTTCGGTCCGTTCCTTGCGACGTCGGCCTGCTTTGTCTTGCCCTTGTCGTCGGGGCAAAGAACCCAACAAGTGATGATCGTGGCGCGCGCCCATCCGCGTCGGGTGCCCAGCAGCTCGGCTCTTTCCAACGTTGTGTGCTTCTTGAATCCTCTTCGGGTGTTGCTTTCCCGCGGCGCATGAAGGATTGAAGCGGGCGGTAAAATGCGGAGTACCTGTGTTGTGCGAGCTCGGTCATGCGCACGTCTTGGGGGGACGGAGAGGAGGACAAGCAGATGCTCTGCGGAAGGCCGTGGCAAGCGCCGATGGGCCACATCCGTTAGCTCTCCTCATACGGACAGCGGCACGGAGGCAGACGATGCACGTACCTCCGGACTCGGTTGCGTTGTCCAGGGCACTCAGGACGCCGATGAAAGCCACCTTCGGTGTCTGTGCCACCCAGTCGAACTTGGTGTCTGTGGGTCCCTGGGGGCGACAACAACCGATGAAGTCGCCGGTGCGGCTAGTTGTTCTGGATAATCGTTTAATGGGGTTGTAGTGAATACACCGACATATTCACCTGCATTCTCCCGGCAGCTTGCGAGCCCTCATCCGCCCTTGGAGACTGCGCAACCAAGTTCAACCCTCGTATCCCTACTAGTCTCTCTAGCAGACCGAGCAGCACACGACAGAAGAAGCAGATGATCCCTGTCCGTGGCGCGCGGACTTTCTCACTTCGACCTTAGAACGCTGCATCGATGAGCTTCTCTTCTTCTTCGAGCTCGGCCGTCCACACTCCCTAAACCGCAAGCTGCCGCGGCGCCGCTTCCAGTAAGTTGCCGGCGGAACAGATGTCAACGGGCCTGTAGTCGCGCGGACAGGCAAACAATCGTACAGAGTGTACCGCGGGAACCGTCGAGAGTACTTCTCAAACACGCGTAATACGCTCGACTTCAGGCGTGCGCGAACGTTTGTGTCAAGTCGACGTACGTCCGGAAGGAACATACGAACCAATTGGATGGCGAGTACCACATTTTCCGAAACGATGGTTCGTCGGTGTAGTCTTCGCATAGTTGCTTCGGCACGTTGACGTTATGGAGACACCACCATACAATAGAGATCTGTCCACATACACTAATCAGTACCTCATCGTCTTTTTTTCCTACGGGTCTTAGCACGCAATCTCAACGCAGGGTAGATTACGCACAGCAGTCGTTGCCAACAGATGATGCTGAAGATGGCATCGAGCACTTATCTAGAGATATTGGAGACGTACGCATGGTCTGTGAGCTTGTCGGCCCTACGTACAAGCTGAGCGGGCCGGGAAAGTGCTCCAATGCCTTGGAGGACATGAGAAGGTCGTCGAGCGGGCCGCCGGACAGATAGATAGGCATGCCAAGGGACCAGAGGAGTGAAGGCGGAGATACGAGCTAGCATACCTACGTATACTTGGGATAATGCGAAGGATAGCCGATTGGGCACGCGTAAACACGGCTTTTGACTGGCTCGGGTATCCCAACAGGTGTCGGGACGCGGCCGGTAAAGGAGCTCTTTATCGTTAAATGCCCGAAGAAGCGGAACCTACGTACCTGCTTGCGGCCACCGAGCACTGAGCACGATGGACATGGCAGGAAGCAGGTCATCGTCCGCCACGTCAGTCATGTATACGGGTGTGCACAGCTTCAGGTGGGCATTATACTCAAAACGCCGCATATGCATCAGTCGCTGATCCGAAGAGCATTTGAAAAGACTTGCGAGCATGAGGCTCGCAGGTGGGTGCGTGGAGGTCCCGGGTGTAGACATCGGTGGAAGTACTGAGAATGACGCTTACAGCATACGATGCCTGGTAAAGGTCCGTGCTCAAGCTAGCGGGCAACGAATATAACATTGTTCGTGCGCGTCAACAGCGTCAACTGAAGGCGATACAGACGCCACACGATGAATGATGTCCGTCAACAAGTCAACTATGTGCTTGACACTCTAGTTCTTTAAGCGTCCGGTGTAGACAACGAGCGGTATCTGCATGTCCCGCTTCATGCATATCGGGAGATATACTGAAGGTGTCCCGAAGGGCAGCAGAGTATGTGTGATGATGGTGGTGGTCGCCGCGAAGATCGGCCCCGAGCGCGCCTTTGGTTCTCGATGCGCGCCGACTCCTTCCCACGACTGCTTGTCCCCGACCACCACCATCTCCTGTTTATCTCCTGCTGTGAATAATGTTCGAACCTATTCGAGGTGGCACGCGCGGTGGCCAAGCCGAGTTCAAATGGTCTGACGTGTCTGCCGACAAAGACCGCGAGGCGCGTACTTTATACTTACCCTTACAAATATAGGCTAACTCGTCCATGTAGAATTATCTCGGACACAGTATCAATGCACCGACCGGTCGCTGGCAGAAGAACAAGGACATTCATTGGTATAATCGTGACGCCGATGCGACCCAAGCTCAGCGTGACGAGGAGATTCGCAAAGTTAAGGAGGCGGAAGCGGAGGCCATGTCGGTTGCATTGTGCGTGGCGCGTACTTTCTCTCCGGTTGATTCTGTACTGACTCGGAGCAAACAGAGGGTTTGGACCTGCAGGCCCTGGTGCACCCCAAGCTGCAGCTGGCGCGGCGACGGGCGCGAATGCTATTGCCGGACCTGCGACTGTAGACCCCGACGCTGCGGCGAAGAAGGCTGAGAAGGAGGAGAAGAAGCGGAGGAAGGAGGAGAAGAGGCTCGAGAAGCAGGCGCGGAAAGAGAAGCGTCGCGCTGAGAGGGCGTCTAAGCATGGGCACGATGGACACCGCGATGAGGATAGTGACGGAGAGCTCGACCGTCGCCAGAGAGATAGGACCAGGTCTCGCTCTCCTCGGAGGCATCATGATCGCGAGGGCAGCGACCGGCCTAGTACTCGCAGGCGGTCACGTAGTAGGGAAGGTCTGGCTAAAGATCATGGCGCCCGTGAACGAGAGCTGGAGAGGGAACGCGACCGACGGCGGTGGGAGGATAATGCGCACCGAGACGCCCCGGGAATTGGGCGATGGAGTCGCCGCTGAGTATTGCCACTCGTTGCTTCTTGTTTCATGTGTATCAACTATGATATCTTTGGGTATAGGGCCTGAAGATGTAACGTGCTTCATTATGTTCATGTCACGAACGCTGCAGGCAATGCCGAACTTGCGATACCGCTTCATGTGCAGACCCACGTCTCATTGTTTTAATATCCGATGTTGATTCTGTGAGTGCACAGTGTGGCTCACCGGCTTGCAGATGTAATATCTGTGCGATCTCGAAGGTGTAAGACTGCGCCCGGTCCGACGAGCCTAACCTCTGATGTCGACTTTGCCTATCGGCACTTGAACCGTGGATGTGCGACGATGTGCACGTTGATGTCGTCGTATCTGGGCTGGCGTGCTGTCTGCTTTTCTGAGAGAACGTCATGATCATCGATGCGTCTGCGGCTCCAGCGTGCTATCGATGGCGCATCCAACTTTACGCACGCGCCGACTGGCGGGTTACACGAGGCTGGGCTATGAACTCTGCAAGCCTGAACACGTACACATCCTACGGCCTCGTGCGATAGGCTTGTGACTGTTATCGCAAGCGCGTTCTTTGATCGATATAGGACCAAGTGCGAATCACGTTGCTCCCGGCATACGGATGCTCTGCGGATGCCTGCCGTCTTCATCAGGCGTCAAATTCCAGCAAAGGGATCGTCGCCCGTGCTCTGCGCCGGGCGGGTACTCTGCGTCCATGGCCGGCACGCTCACGCTAGCCGCGTTCGGTATCGATGGTTATCGCGCGACTTGCGGGGGCCGATCAGGACGTTCTGCAGCGCCTGAGGATGCTTATAGCTCGGAGGGCGCGGACGGGCTCACCGTCGTCGCGCACGATTCTCCGGCTCATACACGCCAGCCCAGTCTAATTTGATCCTTATCAATCATGACCGTCTACGGCATGCCTCTCTTCCTCGAGGATCTCTCGGGCTCACTCGAGGGTTCCGACTTTGTTGATATCCATGGCCGCATGAAGCTTACGTTGCGCTGTACGCTTCGCGATCGAACCCGTGCGGTGTACATGGTGCAGAACGATCAGTCGCACTCGCGTTCACCCTCGGCCGTCCTGGACTTTACTGCACCGGGCGCGCTGGGAAGCATCACCATTGGCAATGCACGGCCCATGCCTATGGAGCAATACCTATGCAAGGTATCGCGCTTCGGAAGGTCAGTTTCCCCCATAGAATGCGTGTACTCGATTCGTAACTGATGGGCATGAAGCTCTAAGCACCGACGCTTCACTGCCTCCGATGGCCACACTTACACGTGGGCGCACAGAAACAAGCCTGATTTTGAATGGACGGTGGGATTCTTCAAACTCGGTTCGCGTCTGCTGTAACTCACTCTTCATATCGTAGTGTCTTAATGAGAAGGATTTCCTCGTCGCACATTATGATCTGAAGACACCTGGGGAACACTACGTTGGCTCTTCTGGCTGCACACTTACCGTGGACGAGGCGTACCTGCATCTCGTAGATGGTGCGTACATCTAACCGTGCCGACTGCGATACAACCTGACGAACAGAATCAGATCTACTCGCGTCTCTTATCATCATGCGGCATATCCACGAGCGCAATCTCTAAACTATCTCGACAACCTGGACCATTTTATCCTTATACTTCTTTGCGCTTGCTGTATGCCTGTTGTATGTTCTCTTATGCACCTCCGGGTGCAACCGTCTCCGTGTACGATACCAACGGACGAGTTCGACTGTCATTCGATTCATTGTAGCCTACCAGCCTATGTAGTACTTAGTTAACCGGAGTCTTAGGCGTAGTGAATGCGTCACCGCTCCGGCCAGAATGTATTGTCTTTTGCCTCGGAACTTGAAGCTTGAAGCTGGTAGACTGAAAGCAAGTCCGTAAAGACGCCAGATGAAGATCGGCATCCTGTAAGTAGGCATACGTTGGCTCTATGCAAGTCCGCGTTCCCGAAAGATGGTACTACTTGACTCCCGAGAGATGAGCTCGGCCGGAGTTTTGGGTAGGCGCGATCCGACTGCGAATGGGCATTTGGCGCCTAGTGGAGGTCGGCCCGCCAAAGGAAACCAAACGGGGATTCGGAAGGGAGTACACCGAGAGACTCCATGGATGGAAGCGCACCATGCGCCTACATGTGAAGATATGGATATACGACGTCTGTGGCTGGCGAAACGGAAGGGATCGGAAGCAGCTCAAGCTGAAGGGAGGGAGCAAATCGGATGCTGCAGGCAGATCATTCGAAGCGTTCCTCGGGCGTTGCCGTCGAGCCAGCTGCATATGCAGGCACCCTGTATGCACTGATCCGTATCAACCTATTCCGTGTAGCGTCGGTGAAACGAGTCAACGCAGACGCAACTTTGTTATCAATCGCGGAGCGCGGTGAGTCGGCCAAGAGTCGGTCACGACAGGATGAGGAACAAACTGCCTAGTACAAAGTGAATCTGTAAGGATTTGTCAAGCAAAACCTTATAAGTAGGTCGGTTTGCTAAGCTTCAGTCAACTAAAATTTATGACTTCTGGGTCTCGCGAGTCAGAGAGTCATCTAAGGAAGACACGACGAAAGTCGGTCATGAAAGTGCTCTCTAGAATCGTCGCGGTGGCGGGAGCATAAGCCGTCGCTGGGCCGGGAGTTTCCCGAATGACGCGTGTGCAACGCGTCAACCTGTGGCAAGCTTAGACGCCCCTCGTTCCGATTTGCTCTCAACGACCACAGTCGTGACTCGTAGGCTCGTCCCGCGAGACTCCGACATACTGCATTCGACCAATGCCAAAGTACGGACTTAATACGCGGAGGACGCGTTCGGCTCGGGACGACTCGAGTCCGGAGGCGGATGAACGCCAGAGTCCTGGGCATATGAACGACCAAGGCACTGCAGGTGGCAAGTATATAAGGCCGCAAGCTTTGGTCAAACACTTGTCGACTCGAACTGTATACCCACTCGCCTCTTAGAACCTGCTCAGAGCCCCATTCGCACATCGGACATGTCTACCTCTCCCACTGCGCCCGCTGAAGGCCGTCCTAGTTCCTCAAAAGCGGGCTCTTCTGGCTCTCTTCAGCGAGGAAAAGCTTGTCTCAACTGTCGGTTCGCATAGTACCATTGCACTTGATCTGACAGAACAGCTTACACTCTGGCCGTGCATGAAACAGGCGACGAAAGATGGTGCGTGCAAGCAGGCAATTTCACCAGTTTTACGCGTGCATTGAGGCTCACTCAACACGTTTCTTTCTCCAGAAGTGCGACGGCGTACGGCCAACGTGTGGCCCTTGCAGCCATGCAGGGCGATCCGAGGACTGCGAGTATGCAGATGCACAGGGCCGCTCACGAACGCAGACTTTGCTGGACACGATCAAACGCCTCGAGACGCGAATACAGGAACTCGAGAATCCAGAAAGCACCGCACCAAACGTTTTGCTGTTTGACCCTCTCACTCAAGCTTCACCCGGGCACTCCCCGACGGGCCCAGCGAGCCCCGCCGAGAGTGAGTCCTATCGGTCTTCCGCGTACCCCTCTTCGTGGCAGATTACCGACCCAACGCAACTCGTAGGTTCGCGCGGTGGTCCCCCGACAACAATCTGGGACGCGGAGGACCTTCCCGCTGACGTCGGTTCCGAACTGTTGAGCATCTTCTGCGCGTTTCTAGATGCTTTAACCCATATTGATTCATTCTGCACAGCATTGATGTTTTCTTTCAGCATGTCGGTCATGTTCCTTGGTTTCTGCATGAGGCGCGATTTAGGACTAGCGCAGCACTGCCACCTGGTAGCTTCGACCGCCCGGTTCCGGCACTTCTCACCGCGGTGCATTTGTGGGGTATCAAGTTCTCCGACGATGATGACCTTGCTTTGCATGCGCCCGGCATCCTGGCGCAGGCGCTGAGCCAGATTGGCCACGCTCTCGCAGGCGCGCCGTCACATAGCGTTGTACAAGTGATACAGGCGCACGTTCTGTTGAGCACGTACTTGTACCACACTGGCAGGTTCGTGGAGGGCAGTGTGCATACTGATGCAGCTGCCGCTTTGGCGGTTCATTGTCACTTGCACAAGCTACGTTCGGCACAGCCAACGCCACCGCGGGCAACATATATGGATCCTATTACCGTCGTGCTTCCCGAGCCGCGAGACCAGGTTGAGGAGGGCGAACGTATCAACGCCTTTTGGGTCTCGTTCGCGCAGGATCGTGTATGGGCGGTGGTCCTCGGTGTGCCTACGGCGATCTTCGACGTCGACGGGGTAACGCAGATCGATACTCCCTGGCCACTTGATATGGACGTTTACGAGCGGGTATGTTATTAAGTGCCATCGGGTACTGTACGCACTGACGAAATGCCAGGGATGGTTATACCCCGAGTTGCGCACAAGCGGCACGCTGAAGGCTTTCTTGAACGGTCTTGCCACCGGCTGGCCGTGGGAAAACGACAGTAGTCTCACAGAGTTAGCAAAGGGATCCGCTCTCCTCGAGCGAGCCACTCGGCTCGCGGCTTCGTGGCGCCCTGAACTTCCCGATGCCACGGGGTTCTACGCCGACTTCCTTGCGCTCGATACGCGGATTGAGGAGTTCAAGACCGGACTCTGCCCCATCGCTACACTTTCAACGCTCCCAACAGCCGCCCGTCAGCGCCTACACGCGACTCACTGCATCGCGCAATGCGCATCTATCCAGCTTCACGCCGCTTTCGCGAGTCAAAACTCAACATCGCGCACCAAATGTCTTGAAGCCGGCCTAGCTATCATACGCACAGCAGCGGCAGCGCGCGTCTCAGAGTTTAGCTTTCTCGACCATGGCGTCGCGGTACGTTCTCATCTCTCTTGATCAGTTCGTTCTAACATCCCCTCTTTGTACCAGGCCATCTGGGCGGCCGTTTGCCGGGTGCTGATCAGCGAGATCATCACGGTACGCTCATTATATGTCGACCCGTCTGCATTGCCGCTGCCGGGCCGCGAGGCTGAGCTGTTTGCCGCATTGGATGAGCTGCAGGCTACTATGGCGCATTTCGCGCCGACTTCGGCGTTAATGAGTACGCCCTCCTCTTACTATACGATGGCGGTGCTGACCATAAGCTGTAGACTACCAACTCGGACGGATTCAACAGGAACGCATCGCAGTTTAGATACCGGCATAGCTATCCAATACCCTACTCTTAGACTACTTAGTGTACAGATATAGACGGATGCTCCATCTTCTCGATAGACATACTTATCACCACTCTCTGTAATACAGCCACACTTCACTACTACTTACTTGAACACCGTGTGTTGGGACGGATAGGAGACGCCTTTTTCGCGCGAGAAAATACCACGTGGCGGCAAAATCCAACACGGTCACGAGCCCTCGGGTACGTGCTGGGCGCTTGAGCGTCACCATGTTGCTTCTGAACGCCGACCACATCCGCCTCTCTCGAGTGCTTCCCACTTTTCGCTTTTCACGCTCACGACAGCACCCGGCTATACCCCATAATCCGGAGCCTTGACTTCTTTTTATGCTCTAGCCTTCGCCCGGGACGACTACTACGACATAGAACGATACCCTCACGAGTTCTGAACCATGTCGACCGCGGAGTTTCTGAACCAATATGAGCCGCTGGATATTGTTGGGAATGGGTCATTTGGAGTGATCAGGAAGGTTCGGCGTAAGACTGACGGCGCTGTGAGTACTTCAACTCTTGCCACCACCTACGAGTGCTGAACCCAACACGTCTGTTAGATCTTTGCACGGAAGGAGCTCAACTTCGAGCGCATGACCGAGCGCGATCGCAAGCAAATTGTGGCGGAAGTGTATGTGGTTTGCGCTGTGGTTGTAGTACTTTGTGTGCTGACACGCTTGGACAGTAACATATTGAAAGACTTACATCACGACCACATCGTACGTTACCACGACCGCCATGTCGACCGCGACCAGGGTATCCTATACATTCTTATGGAGTTCTGTGGCGGCGGCGACTTGTCATCCGTCATCAAGACCGCGCAACGGTCCGGACGGCCTATACCGGAGGAAACTATCTGGAACTACTTTATGCAGATCCTCCTCGCTCTTCAGCACTGTCACCATCCGAACGGACATGCGCGCTCTTCGAGTAGCACATCGGACTCTGGAGATAGCGGCAAGGAGCGGCGACCACAAATTCTGCATCGTGACCTGAAGCCTGATAATGGTATGTATCTACCACAGTGGGTATATGCGGCGGTATACTTAACGGAGCCCAGTCTTTCTTGACGAGATGAACTCCGTGAAGCTCGGCGACTTTGGTCTCTCGAAGGCGTTGACGCAGGCAACGCTTGCAGTGACTTACGTTGGCGTGAGTACTAACTTCTTACCTGTCTATACTCGATTTAACTTACGCGCGTTTCAAGACGCCATATTACATGTCGCCTGAAGTTATCCAAGAGAAAGCATACGACTCCAAGTCCGACATATGGTCTCTCGGATGTCTCATCTACGAGCTATGCGCATTGCATCCACCTTTCCATGAGGCGAAAACGCACGCTCAATTACACATGTGCATTCAGTGCGTGTCATTCATGTCGCTAATCTCTGCACGCGCTGACCATGCCTGTAGGAACGGTCGAATACCGCCTCTACCTCGTGGATACAGCCCGGCGTTGTGGAACTGCATCAAAGCCATGCTGAACATCAATGTACACATTCCCCGTCTATTTTTTGCTTGTACTCGATGCTTATGTCATGACAGCCCGCTATGCGTCCATCCGCCACGCAATTGCTCCAGAACGAGCGTCTCGACCTTGCCCGCCAAATCTCCAACGCACACACGATGTATGTCTATCTTATGTGCGATAATATCGAACCGGTGAGACTCATAGCCGTACAGGTTCGAGGAAGTCAAGGCGCACCGATCCAAGATTTTGCAACGCGAGCGCGAAGTTAACGCGCGGGAAGCCATCCTTGCCCAGCGTGAAGCTGCGCAAACAGTAGAGCTCGAGAAACGCGATAGTGAAGTTCGCGAGCTCATTGCACAGCTCGCCGCAGCGCGTGAAGAGATTCCTCGCGCAATCGCGGCGCGGGAGGAAGAACTTCGCGTCCTGGTCCTGCAGAAGGAGGCGGACGTCGCGGCGCGGATGCAAGCCCGTGAGCAGGAGATCCTGGCTGCTATTTTAGCTCGTGAGGCGGAGATCGAGGTAGAGTTTAGTACGCGGTTGGCGCAGGAACGGGAGCAGGCCGAGCAGGAGGCGGAGGAAAGGTTGGCGGAGGAGTGGGGGAAGTTGGACGTCATGAAGCAGGAGGTTGAGCAGGGGATGCGGGCGTTGGAGGAGGCACAGAAGAAGAGTAGGTCATGCGTCTACGCTTACAGTTTTCATTTACTTACTTGGCTCGCAGCTCGGAAGGAGAAGGCGCCGTTGGAGGAGGTCAAGAACGTGCTGCAACCTCTCGCCGCTGTCACAAAGGAGCCGCCAGCTGCAAGACGGCGACGACCACCCGTGTACGAGACGCCTGTACCGCGCGCTCCCAAAGCGGTCTTTCCTATGGCGAGTGCCATGAAGGGCGTCGTGCTGACTGCGAGCGGAGAAGCCCTGGCGACACCTATGCCCGATAACGAGTTATCTCGATTCTTCGCACCCACTCCGAAAGCAAAATCCGGTCTCGGCTTCGCTCGTATCTTCGACCATACCGCCGATAGTGACGAGGACGAAGAAGAAATCGAAGTGCAGCGTGCGCTTGAGAAGACACCGCAGCCACCTGCTGCGCCTCCTCGTTCTCCGAGCAAGAAGGCGCCCATGCAGAAGTCGGCTTCTACGAACTCTGTTGCGTCTTCTTCGACCTCATCTGCGGACTCTGGATCGTCATCCCGGGGATCCCAGGATGGAAAGTTGGGCGCGCCTGCACCATCTACCAGACTACGCCGTCCATCTATTGTCCGTGCCTCGTCTACTCGGCCCAACCTCGCGGCCGAGGTCGCGACGGAGAAACCAGTCTCCAGCAGGACCACCTCCAGCCGAACAACGTCAACGAAGTCGACGGGCTCAACGGAAACGACCGGTCGACCACAAGCCACACGCTCCGCATCGGTCCCCGCGGCCGCATCCGGCCCCGTTCATCCAGAACCGCCCGTATACAACTTGGAAGATGAGGCCAACCTCCCCAGTCCATTCCTGAAGAGAGTCGAGCGCAAGACCGGCGAACGCGCCAATACACTCCCGCCATCACAATCCGCGCCAACGATTGCCGGTGCGGCGTCAAGAGCGCAGAAACGGCCTAGTTCAGGAAATATGTTGCGCGCGTTTGCAGCTGCCAATAACGCGAATGCTGCGACGAAGGGCAAACCTGCTGCTGCTGCTGCTGCTGCTGCTGCGAAGGGTCCTGTTGCGAGGACTGCGAGGACTGGAGCGGGAGAGGAGGCTCGGAAGGCATTGTTACGGACGTAGTAGGGTTTCGAGTGGTGGTTTGCGCTGTACGTCGTCGTAGTGTTGTATTGTTATCTTTGCATGCATTCGGATTCTCGACCATTCATTTCTCGTGTATACCTCCTTGATGACATTCATGTTCATGATCTTTCATTGTATCTTTTTGGAGATGGTGCGGGTGAACGTAATGACGAGGGAGCTTGCAGCCCATCCAGCAATACTTGTCAAAGATATTGAGAGGAAGTAATATGTACGAAGGCCAAAAATAGGCGTAGGCTGATATGTCTAGTGATGGATGTAGGTGCCATAGTATGTACGGGATCGGAGGACTAAATAGTGCGCGAACGCTTGACGGCCTTCATGCCCTCCAAAACGGCAGGCGCTCTCTCGTTCTGAGTATATTCGGGTGTGGCCTCTCGCAGTCGTTCAACAGTCCGGTCTTCATCGTCTTCACTGGTGCTTGCTTTGCGCTTCCGCCCAATCAGAGGCGCAGCTTCCGTCTTCGCCGTAGACTGCACAGGACTTGGAGCGCTTTCGGGAGCAACTTCGGGACAGCGTTCCTTGACGAATGTACGATATGCATCCCGAGACGTGTCGTCTGCGTTGACCATCGCGCGCAGAGCGATAGGGTTAAAGGGCAAGGATGTATCTTTCCTGAGAGCAGCAACGATGAACGCTCTACGATGTCATTAGCTGGGTATCACTAGTGATGAGACGGATACCAACGCACATGATAGCATCCTCACCGTCGAAGTACCCACGCATGCGTGACATCGGGAACGCAGCACACAACGTCTGTAAGATATCAGTGACAGTATATCCATGATACCACAGCGTATATGCGTCGAACTCGAAGTTTGTTAACTTGCGGTTGTTGCGGTTGAGGTAGTCCCTTCCGAGGGGCCGTGGCTTAGGCAGTGGAGACGTGCGCGGCTCGATGTTAATCGTGTACTTAGTATGATCGAGCTTCGACTCGTTCTGCTCTTGCATATCGATTAGACGCGTATAGACCTCGTATGCGCAGTAGGCGTCGCTCGCCGCGTCTACCCGATGCAGTATCAGTACCTAACCGGAAGGTGACGGATTGCTAGCTCACATTCCTGCTGGGCTCTTGTCAAGGGGTTTAGTTCCCAATTGCTAACGCGAACGTGTCCTTTTGGCAGCGTACGGTTGAGATAGAAGAGCACCATCTCTGCAAGCGTGACGTTGCGGACGGGTGGGTGCAACACCAGAAAATTTGGGTCGACCTGGCGCGCGAGCGGCATCAAGTTGATCAAACCCTTCGGTAAGATGCCATAGTCATCGCGTAGTTTCGCTCCATCAGCTATGATATCGCTGTCAGAAGACAGGAAAAGTAGCCTGGTCATTGTTGTACGAACATTCGGTGTAGTGTCCAATCTTCTTGACTGAAGGGTCTTCAAGAATAGCCTATAATAGATCGTAAGATGAGCGACATAGGTACTAGATGTCGATGTACCTTGAGACTTTCCGGGAAGGCTATAATGGCAGTGAGAATGACTCAAGTACTCAGGGTTTGCAGACGAACCGGGGAAGGCGGAAACCTGAATGAGCAGGATCTTGGTGGCATTGCTCAACTGTACGAGGGCAGTACGACCGGGTACAGGAAAGGGTTTGTACTCGCAATCAAATCCATAAGGTCTGAAAGGGAGTGAGGACCATTGCAATGCGACCTCAAGCAACTTGGTATGATAACGTACCCTTCGAAGTCATTCAGAGCATCGTTAAGTTTATTAGGTGAAGTGATATAGTGGACAGTAGGAGGAGGGGTATGTTCCGCGTAAGAGTAGGTGGGTCGAGTAGCTTGGATAGCCTGGGTGGTTGAAGCACGGGAGAGGCTGCTGTTCATCCTTGCGCAGAATCCGTTATGAAGAAGAGGAGCAGCAGTTGACGATGGTAGTACTATAGGTGGCAAGGGAAAACGAAACCGATGTGACTGAAGCCGGACACGGACTATAATCGGTGGAAACGCGAATGAGCAAAGCGTCCAGATAATGACCCAGCCCGTGTATACGTACTGGAGGCGAGAGGTTAGCCTCGAGCTGAGTTATGTGTCTAATGAAATAGAGGGAGACCGCGAAGCTCCTATGAGCGATGTGGCCCGTCACGGTGGTCAGAAGTAAGCCGACTTGACGCGTCGACGCGTCTCAAAGCCGCATCGCGCCTTGTTTCCTCCCCTCATCATCACATGCTACCTTGGCTTAATCATGACCTCAAAGGCTAAGCCGATGCTTGAAAACTCGGAGGACATACTATGGTCAACCTACCTGAAAGCCGCGGAGGATGAGGACAGGACGCGCCCGAGGGAGTGGGAAGGGAACACCGGAAGCATCTTGACTTTCGTGCGTATTGAGTTTTAGTGCGTGGGCCGAAATGTTGACACTGGTACTTGCGTTCAAGACTGGTCTATTCGCGGCAACTGTAGCTGCTTTCATCATCGAGAGCTATAAGTCGCTGTCTCCCGACTCTGGCGACAGAACTGTCGCTTTACTTTCTCAGATCCTCGCTGCAACAGCCAATGCATCAACGCATGATACCGTCATCCTCGCACCAGCAGAACCATTTACTGTTCCCACGACATCTATTGTGACCAACGCACTATGGTTCTCAAGCCTGCTCATCGCACTCGTCTGCGCTCTACTCTCAACGCTGGTCCAACAATGGTCTCGCGACTACGTACGGGACATCTCCAGGCGAAGGGTACTTCATGAAAGCCTACGGCACCGCGCATACAATCATATCTATATTCGCATGGGCGTCAACCGCTACGGAATGGACCAGTTTGTGTCCTGGATCGTTGCACTAGTACACCTCTCGGTCTTCCTATTTGCTTCGGGCCTTCTTGTCTTTCTCTACCCTATCAATCCCATCGTTGCCGGCATAGCAACTGGCGTTCTTGGCTTGTTTACCTCGATATATATCATTGCGAGTCTTCAACCTCTACTGGACCGAAGCTGTCCCTACCGCACACCAGTCACGTATCTCATAGCCTGTGCCTATCAGATTACTCTCCAAAAATGGTGGATTGATCCCAGATTATGGCTTCATAACAAACCCGGCGAGAGTCAAGGGAATCTCCGGTACATCGTTGCGCGACAGTATCAGGGCCCGCAGGATCACTTCCTAACCGACCGTCGTTTCTTATTCGCCTGGGAGCATAGCTACCCTCACGTAACCTCCGAGACCTTTGAGGATCTTCTCAAAGGATTGCCCTCTATAATTCAATTGCATTCGAACTGGAGAGAGCTCGTTAGTTATCTATGTGCTGACGATCATATGATGGGGAGGCTCTCCGATTACCTGCGTCGCTCGCACCCTGCCTTTTGGAACAAAGACCAGTCGTACTCAGCCGTCGACAACCGAATATTCGTGCTGGTATCGTTCCTATCAAGAAGGATGTTCGCGTTAGAAGTGGAGCGATGCGGCGAGTCCACAGAGAACGATGTCTTCACGAGTTCTCATTGCCTTCAGATCCTCGGCAGCGTGTCGTCCTTTGCGACGGTTAACGGGCCATCTCAACTCTCTGCTTCTTTGTGCCTGTCCCACGCACGATGGTCCTTCCTGAAACTCTGCAAAGATGCATTAGAGAAGGATGTCCCCGCTCCGGCTGGTCGTAAAGAAGGAGCACCGAGTCTCTTCGATCAAACATCTCGGAACGACTTTCGGCTTCATGACAACAGTCTTAGCGATCTTCTTCTCCGACTTACCACCGGTTTTTACAACGGTTATACCTGGATACAAAGCAGCACGTCGCACTTGCTACCTCTGCACGATCATGACTGCTGCAAATCCCCGGACGCTGCCCTCACGCATCCAAGTGGCCTCGCACATGTAGCGGCGTGCAATGCATTATCAACGATCGCGGACCTATTGGCCTCTGCCGATGACCAGAGAAACAACGGAGAATGGCTCATGCACGAGCCATTGCTGCATTGGGATAGCACATTGCCTATGGCAGAAAATGCCCATCAAAACATACCTTCGTCCGACTTCATATCAACCCTACGTTCTGCCGGCCTCCATGCATGGCTGGATCCTGGAAGCAACTTTACAACCGGACCTGCCGTAGGGCCAAATTACGATTTCCTAACGAAGACGCCGTATGGTCAAGTTTGCGTCCACGCCTTGCGAAAACTGGCGCAGAACGTTGATCTCGCGGCATATCGCACTCAATCTGGAACCATGTCCCCATTGATTCCACCCCAACTACCTTCATCTACATTGGACCGCATTCTGGCACCCCCGCATGACGCACACGTAATTCATAATCCACTTACTGCCCCTCCTCTGTCTCTACTACCCGAAGTCACCGCCATGCTTGAGCAATCCGACACACCCGGCGCCACCGAACTGAGGACCGTCATGGTGGACCAGCAACAGGACGGTCTGAACTCGCCGAGCTTCAGTCGAGAGGAAGGAAACGTCTGGCATGACGCGTAAACTCGCTCGTAAGACGAGATCTACATAGGTGGCCGCTGCGGAGCGCCGCATTCTGAATGGGGATACTGCATCTTGATGTCAACATCACATCGCAGGCGCTGAAGAGTGGCACCCCGAGTTACCCCCGCATAGGCGGCCTTGTCGGCCACGACAGGCCTTGATCCTTATCAAGAGGAAGTTATGTTTGCGCACAGAATTACTTCCTATGTATACCGTAATAAGCTGCCATCAGACGCCTTGTTGTTATTGCTAGTAATATTTCGAGCCCGAACAGGCAGCGGTTGGGCGCAGAATCGACAAGCCGCAGAAGCTTGAGCCTGCAGTACCACTGGAAAGAACGGCCAGCCGGCAAGGCGACTCGATACGGATAAGGCGAGCGAACAAAGCCAAGCGGTATAGGGCACGTAAGCAGAGGGTGCGCTTAGATGACAGGCCTGGCGAGTTTGCCATCAAGTCATGTATGATGGTTCCAGCCAAAAGATGCGACGCGCACGTCTTGTCTCTTACCGTCATCATCCCCGCCGCGGCGCGCCCTGCGGCCTTTTCGCATTATGTCAACGAAGGATCAGCTCCAATATGAGAAGCCCGAAGACTTCATATGGGATACGTATCTGAAGGCCTCCAAAGATGAGGACGAGGCTCGTCCGAAGAATTGGGAGGGGAGCACAACCGGTATACTGACTTTTGTGCGTAACACCTGCCCTGCAGATGTTGAAGGTGCTTACTGGATGCCATGTTGTAGACCGGTCTGTTTGCCGCAACTGTTGCAGCTTTTATTATAGAAAGCTACAAGCTGCTCTCCATCGACTCTGGCGACGAGACCGTGGCGCTGCTTTCACAGCTCCTTGCCGCCACCGCAAATGTGTCCTCGAATACCCCCGTGATTATATCACCTCCTGCGCCTTTCACTACTCCATCTACTGCCATAATAACGAACGCACTCTGGTTCTCGAGTCTCTTGATATCCCTAGTTTGCGCACTCTTATCAACATTAGTGCAGGAGTGGTCTCGCAACTATGTCCAGGACATCAACAGACGTCGCGTGCTTCACGAGGACCTGCGGACTCGCGCATACAATCACATATTCATTCGCATGGGCGTCAACCGCTACGGCTTGGACCAGTTTGTATCTTGGATAGTTGCCTTGGTGCATCTCTCCGTCATCCTCTTCGCTACCGGTCTTTTGATCTTTCTCTTCCCGATCAATAATGTTGTTGCTATTGTTTCTACCGGTGTTCTCGGGATCTTCGTCGTGATATACGTCGTCGCGAGTCTTCTCCCGCTTCTGGACAAGAGCTGCCCCTACCGAACACCGGTATCATACGTTCTGGCATTCCTATATTGGATAGCGCTTGAAAGTTGGACTGTCAGTTCACAGCTATGGTCTCGCATAGAAGACTACCGTTATGCGCGTACGGAAAGCTTCCGCCACATCATCACAAGACAGTATACAGACGGCGATGGGGACTTCCTGACAGATCCGCGAGGTGTATTCGTGTGGGAGCATACCTACCTCCACGTCCCTGTTGAAACCCTGAGCGTGCTTTTCAAGACTCTGCCTTGGTACATCCCATTGCATGAGGATCATCATGTGTTTCTAAGCCGTTTATGTGCTGATGGAGACTTGCTGCGGAGATTGTGGCAACACCTCAACGACGTATACCGAGATATGGGCATGAGAGAGTCGGAGCCACTCGATCCTATGATCTTTTATCTCGTTGGGCGCCTGTCTGAAAGGATGTTCGCACTTGAAGTGGAGCATTACGGGCTTGAAGGCGAACAGCTAGACGATCATGCACTTACGAGCCCGTATCTCCTTCACGTCCTCGGCCGTGTATCGCAATTCGCAGACGTCGACGGGCCATCCCAGCTTTCGGCTTGTATATGCCTTGCATATGTCCGGTGGTCCCTTCTCAAACTCTGTCAGAAAGCATTCGAGAAGAAGATGCCCACTCTTTCGGAATACGAAGTACCGACTTTCTTTCGCGAAACGGTACCATCGTCGTTTCGCCTTCGAGACCGTCACCCCAGTGCTCTTCTTCTTCTGTTGATCACCGGGACATACAATGACCTCGGCACATCGCTCATGAGATGGACACATGAACCTACCACTGTTCAATCAAGTTTGTTATCTTTACACGACGACTCCTGCTGCAACGACTGGAGAGACGTTTTCACACCGGACGGTCTCGCACATATAGCGGCGCGCAATGCTCTTACAGCCCTCGCTGGCTTTCTCGAATCCAGTGACGTTCAGCGTCGTCACGCAGAATATCTGACTATGAACCTCATGAGCTCTTTGTTTGACGACTTCACATCGTACTTGGACACAGTGCTCGGTAATCCGCAGCCCAAAACCAACACGGATCATCGTGCGCTTCCCTCTGCGGATTTCGTGCGCGTCCTCCGATCCGCTGGCCTTAACGCCTGGCTTGAACCCGGAACTCAGTTCGATACTGAGCCGTGCGACGGACCGCACTACCACTTTCTTACGCGGATCCCGGCAGGCGCAGAATGTCTCGTTGGCTTACAGAACCTTGCGCGGCAGGTCGATTTTGCGGCGTATTTCGAGCGGGCGGCTCAGTCCATGGCGCGACGACAGTCCGCGGCCATGTCACCTGTACTGCCAAGTCCCATTACCTTGGGATCACGCCTGGCCATACCCCGGGCCGGCACACGGTTACATCGCATGCCGAATGCGTACTCTGCACGAACCGTGCCACTCGAAGAACGTCGTCTCGCTACAATGGAGCCTATTCATTCACGCTCGACCCCCACACGGCAAACCCCTGCACCCACGTCAGTCGAGGGCCACTCATGGAGCATGCCACACAACGCATTGCAGGGACTCACAGAAGCGGGTGTCGTAAGAACATCATCTGGTATCGGCAATGAAGAAGCTGACGATGCGCCTGCCGAATCTCGCTCTGGGCTGAGGAAGGTCGTGGTTGCTAAGGACCGAAGATAAGCGTTGAAGGCGGTGCAGCTGAACGCAACCCGGCGAACGCAGTGGGGGCAGGTTGAAGGTGTTTATCACTGATCGCTTGCGCCTGGAGGCTTCTCGAGTATTAATCTTGTAGCGTACATTGTTGAGCGCATGCATCAGATATAATGTCGGTGATACACACCACGCGGAACGCCCTATACAGTGACATGCAAGGAAGTGGAAGAATGACATGCAAGAACATCGCGGACCCCCACCGAAGCCTACATGAAGTTGCATCCACCGCGTGATCTCCACCCACCGACGAGGGGCATGTCCGCCCCTGCCAATCCTCGTGTCCAGAAACCTGGAGACCATGCAGCGAGCAGATCCAGATTCCGTCTCACACTTTCCGCCTGGGCACTGGGAGGCCGCAATGCTCGCGAGCGTAGTGGGCTTCTCAAACACCCCATCACGAGCGGTCCTAGCCAGGGCATGACGCTGATACGCAAGCCAGATGGACCAGTGCCGACGTATGTGGTGACTTGTGCGGCTGAGGACGGCAATAGAGGATGGCAATATGAGGGATCGTGGATACTGAAGTAGGAACGCGTTGACTGGTGACGACCGTGCGACGAGCATGATGGCAGGTTCGTGAACGAGGTACACATCCTTCTCAAAGAGCTGGCAACCGACCACGTCAGCAAAATGCTTGCCAGGAGATGATCGACGTGGATGGGTGTACGTACTTGCAGTACATCTGCACCTTCGCCCTGAAACCGACCTCGACTTATGCGGCCTAACCTGCCAGTCCGCTATGCCCACCCGAGCGAGCGAATCGAAGCACAGCGAGCAGAGAAGAGCGCATACGAAGTGTTCGAGTTGGTCCGGCACCAGCACATTTGTTCCAGGGTAGTCCGCCCATGCCGCTCAATAGCCAGTGCATCTCACAGTGCACACGCTGTCTTGATCGAGAGTCGGCGCAGGCGCTGACGCATAGAGCACGCGAAAAGGCCATGGTGACATGTGGCGCATGCCGCGCGCCCGCTTTCGCGGCTTGTCTCTTGCCCACGACGTCGGTGACCGAGTCGGATGAAGCGCTTCCTATAAGTATAGTAGCTTCTTCTCGAAGCTATGGATGCCATGCCGGTGCACCGTGCAACCACTCACCGATCTGATCATGATCAAGGTGTGACGCACCTTGAAGCTTGAAGCTTGAAGTGGTAGAAGGCATAGCTATCTTTGTACTCATCACACGAAGTAGGCTGTGCGTGCGAGCTCCCTAATACACCTATAGGCGGCGGTCACCTCGCTTATTCCTTCCCTTCACCCTCGTTGTCTAAACCTCGAGCTCTGTCCATGCCATGTCCACGCATAACGCCCGGACAAAGAAGCCCGACGATTTCATTTGGCAAACATATCTAGATGCTGCCAAGGACGAGGACAACGCTCGCCCAAAGAACTGGGAGGGAAATACGACCGGTATCTTGACATTCGTGCGTCCTGCTTTATTTCACGTCATCATGATAAACTGACACAGACTGCAGACCGGTCTATTTGCGGCAACAGTCGCGGCCTTCATTGTTGAGAGCTATAAACTACTGTCTTCGGACTCTGGGGAAAGGACAAACATCCTCTTGGAGCAGCTCTTCGTTGCGATGGCAAATGCTTCCTCGCAGAAGCCCATAATCCCTCCGCCTCCCGAATCCTTATCTGTTCCACCTGCTGCTGTTATCACAAACGTGTTGTGGTTCTCCAGCTTGCTCATCGCCCTTATCTGCGCTCTGCTGTCGACACTGGTCCAGGAATGGTCTCGAAACTATGTGCAGGACATCAACAGGCGCACGGTCCTTCACGAGAGCCTGAGAACTCGAGCATACAACCATATCTACATCCGCATGGGCGTGAACCGCTACGGAATTGATCAGTTCGTGTCGTGGATCGTGGCGCTCGTGCACATATCCGTATTCTTGTTCACCTGTGGTCTACTCTTCTTTCTCTTTCCCATCAATCGCGTTGTCGCCGGCATCTCTACCGGTGTGCTTGCGATATTTGTTATCATCTATTCCACAACGAGTCTACTCCCGCTCTTGGATAAGAGCTGCCCCTATCGGACTCCAGCATCGTACCTAATGGCGTCTATCTACTGGATCTGCCTTCGAAGCTATCACGTTGGTTGGCAAATATGGTCCACCCGGAAATATGATGCCAAGAAAATTGCCTTTCGCGACATTGTGACGAGAAATATTCAGGGTTCCGAATGGAGATTCATGACCAATTCTCGATCTGACTTCACGTGGGATCATACATACGCTCATGTGGCCATTGAACATACCGGGCTATTTTTCAAAGGACTACCTGCGTTTATTGGTGAGCATGGGAATAGAGAGAAGCTCGTGAGCCGCCTACGTTCCGACAGCAATTTCATTCTTAGGCTACACGAGTTCTTCGAAAACTCGTACAATGATATGAAAAGGCAATCCTCACTCTCGCCTATCGATCCCGATTTATTTCAACTGGTAGCCCTCCTGTCCAAGCGAATGTTTGCGCTAGAAAGAGAGAATAACGGCACATATGTGCAGGATAATGTTTACAGAACACATCCCAAGCTCCTCGATATCGTTGGCTATGTCTCACTGATCGCAGACATGGATGGGCCCTATCAATCCTGGGCTCTTCTATGCCTTGACAATATACGGTGGTCACTTCTCAGGCTCTGCAAAGAGGCATTCGAAAAAAAGGTACCAGCTCTTAGTGAAGAGACAGCACATTCTTTATTCCGCGACGGAGATTTCAAATTTGTTTCACAATGGGGCAATTTCCATCCCAGCGGCTATCTCCTCGTTTTGATCTATGGGCGGTACGACGATGCTGTTGGCGAGTGGGACTGTACAAACCAATCTCGTTTGATGCCTCTTCACGACGATGACTGCTGCCAGGACTGGAGAAACTCTATCACCCTCGAAGGCCTCACGCATGTGATGGCATGCAATGCACTATCTACGATTGCCCATCTATTGCAAATCCCCGCTAACCAGAGAGGTTCCGGGAGACTCTATGTGAATCCCCTTATCCGAGCCAACATCCCTCGGTTTGACCTGTTCTGGAGAACACGTGTGTCCGACGATGTCCAGCGGTCAATTCCGTCGTCGGAATTTTTATCAGTCTTGCGCTCCGCGGGTCTTGATGGATGGCTGGAACCTGAAAGTGATTTTTCACGTTGGCCGGCGGGCGCCGTACCGAACGACTTCATTTCGGGTTCAAAGCCAGGTCTGGCGTGCTTCAATATCCTTAGCAACCTCGCGCGGCAAGTGGACTTTTCAGCATTGCGCGGACGCGCCGCACCCAATTCCTCATCTACACTTCCCCCGCTTGCCATAGACGACAGTTCTGCTGTAACAACATCTGCGGGGTCATCTCGTCATACCGAGATTCCGGTTTCTTCAATGACACTACCGTCTATGATTGATGCAGAGCACACACTTGCGGGGCCCATTTCACAAAGTGCTGGTGACCTACGTAAACGACGCGACTTAAACTCCGCGTATACTCAGGATGTAGATTTGATCCAGTCTAGCTCTCCTTTCATTTTCGGACCACGAGATAGCGTAAGAAGGGACGCTCATAAAGTAGGGCATGCAGCTGCGAATGATGTTCCTGCTGTCTATATCGCAGTGCCTCCCGCATTTCATGTCGACACTGATAGTGGCAGTGCGACTTCTTTGGTACCTGGTGCGCCCGCGTTGAACTTGTATACTACTGAGTCAAGAGATCAGAACCCAGGCGCGGGTACAGGTCAGGAAGTTGATGACATGAGGGTTGCTACAGAGGTGGTCCGGAAGAACGATGGTGTCGACTCAGGCATCTCGGACGAATGAGGGATAGAAACATTGACGCATAAAGCGACTCGGTGAGACAGGTAGATGGAGTAGGAGTGATTCTTGTGGCGATGCGAGTAAATATGACTGATGCGGTGTTCTCTCTCGGACTGGCACACATACACGCTCTGTACATTACGATGTCCAGCCTGGCAAAGCAAAATTATACGCGATGAACGATTGAGACCATAGCGAGAGGTGCATAGGCGTAGCTTGTAGTCCAGGGACACAGTAGGAGGAGGGTGGACGCGTCCCTCGTAGTCGATTATACGATCTTCGTAAGCAAAGTGCCTGTGTATCAGACGCGTCAGTCAAGTTCGCTGGCGGAGCAGATTGAACAGCGTCTACGTACACGCTTCAGGTCAATGTCCTCGCCACGACGCGCTACTTCAAGATGAATCCTACACTCCAAGCGGTATCACCCCGTCACACGGTCAAGAAAACTCGCCAGCCTCTCCGCGAGCCATCATTGACAATTCGCTGACGAAAGCAGCACCTTCTAACAATGTCGGTGGGGAAAAAAGTCGAAGCAGATCGCGAGAGAAGCGAGGATGTAGAACTGGGGAAAAATGGAGTGGAAGGCGCCGAGTGCGCGGACTCAGATGGGGGATAGATGGTGTATACAGATGAGAGCGACGTCGAGTGGCGAAAGGCGGGAGGCGGTTGACGCATGCGTGGGTTTGAGGGCCTCGGAGACAAGATCTGTATACAGTACTGGCTAAAGGATCTCAGCTGCGTTGCACTACAATTGAGAGAGGACGGACGGTACCTTGCACCAACAAGTCGAGCTCGCCGAGTCCGATATTATGGTCGCCAGAAAGTTCTTCGAGGATAAGAGGATGGCCGGCGCTGAAGAGGACGCCGTCGAGCGATAGAAGACGTGACGGGACAGGGGTGAGGCCTGACGAGGCGCCGGAGAGCGCGAGGGCTTCCAAGGCTTGACTATACCTAGAAAGTCCCTACACATAGCCAGGCTCTCTCTCGGTGCATTGAATATCCGCGTATGTAGCGCTTTCCAGTTGTGCGAGCGCCTCTGTCCTGCCAACAACATCTCTTCCCTCAGGGCAAACGAGCTCCTCCCGCTCCCTAAGCAGCGCGCACACGCATCCTCCCTCCACCAACTCCTCCAGTCAGCCAGCACTGTATCGACCTCAGATCGAAGGGCTGAAATCAAAGTCAGGAGCGAAGTGCATGTATCGAGGTGGGCGTTCGGACAGCGAGGCGAGGCGAGCGCGACACTGCGACTCGTACGAGCGAATTACTGCGCGGTTGACGAGCGCGAGCCAGATGAGGGAGTGCGGGGTGTTGCAAGAGGTGTACTGCTTGCGGCTTTCGACAAAGGACGTAACCCTGACAATCCATTATGCCCAGGCGCCGCGCCTCATATCCCCCAGTGCTTGTAGCCGGATTGACCAGGCGTTGACGACGGAGGTATGCTCTTCCGAAGGACATGGCGTGCCACAGGTTTTGCAGTCAAGCGTGAACGATTGGTATGAATGGCATTGAAATTATCCAGGCTGAGGGTCAGCATGGTTGTAGTTCAAGTTGAGGCGTACGCTTGCGTCTCTCTGAGCGAGTCTGATTTGTCGGTCAAGTCGGGCCGTGTTGATCCGACACAAGATGAACCGAGGTCGGGCGGCTTGCGTACGCGTCTTGTCAGCCGACCACGATCACAGATGGAGCAAGCACCGCTGGGTCTCCTTGCAATGAGCTCCTGTTTGTCTAAGTATGGCCGATCATGGACGCCTGAAAAATGTGCTTTGCCCGATCTACTCTGAGGCTCGGTGAAGCTCCCGAGGGTGTAGTACTCCGTCTTGACCCGCTTATGCACATCTTCTCATTGGTTGCAATCCTACTCAGAGTGGACATGAGAGCGCGATTCCTATAGGTTCGAATACTCTTGAGAGTTCAAAGCATCTACTGGCGTGCATGATTCGAATGTCTGCGGGATATACTGGCGGCATCGAGCACCTTCTTGGCAATTGGACTCGGAGTGAAGCCCCCGGGTTCGTGACATAGTCTTCCGTCTTCACCCGCATACTTCGTTTATTGGCATATGCTCCCTGGACCCCTGGGAGCTTTATGATCATATAAAGGACACGGGGAATCCCTCATTCTCCCGCGCATAGTACCCCTTCCTTTTCAGCGAGCGTTTGAATAAAACATCGGACAATGTCGACGTCCGGGCAAACGATCGCTCTCGCGGCCGCTTCGCTCGTCACGCTATACGGCGTACAGAAGATACTCGAGTATCGCCGACTCGTTGCACAGTGCGGGTACGTCTAACTCAGCTGAAAGTAGTAAGTATGGAGCATCATCGCTGATATATATTCCCTGGGAACCCTTTAGTGGTCTGCCATATAAAGTTGTGCTGCTGAACCCGGTGTCGATGCTCTCATTTGCACTCGCCGCGATCCGTGGATTACCCTCCGATGTGCTCGAGGACGGCTACGCTCGTATGTGACCTTTTGTAAGCTGCCCCTCCCACACTGTATGCTCATCTTTTCGCCGCAGCGTTTGAAGAAGCCGGCTACGAGGCGTACTTCAAGGTAACACCCCATAGCTTGTTCCGTACTAAAGTCCATGCACTAACTCGGACAAACCGCTTTTGCTTCGTCCAGATCTGTCTCTTCCCGCGTCCAAGCAGAATCATGCTACACGTCGCGGACCCCGACGCAATCAAAGATATCTCAATGCGCCGGACGACGTTCCCGAAAAATCTGGAGATCTACAAAGGCCTCGCCGTTTTCGGGAACAACATCATCGCATCCGAGGGGGAGGAGTGGCGCAAGTACCATCGCATCGCTGCTCCAGCGTTTTCTGAGGTTCGTAACTACTACCACGATTGATCACGCGAACAAGATCTGAACGATTCGGTTACGCGTAGAGAAATGTACGAATGGTCTGGAACGAGACGTGTACCGTCATGCGCGGCTTGATGGACGACGTATGGGCCAACGCGCCAGAGATCGTTGTGCCACATCTGCTCGATATAACACTTCCCGTACGTCTCCTTTCTCCTTTCTTTGGTCTCCCTACTCTCCTTCATCTAAAGCAAACCCTCATGTCCAGATTGCGCTCTTCGTCATTGGCGCGGCAGGCTTTGGTCGTCGCATTTCTTGGGACGCAGACGATGCCGTGCCAGTTGGACACAAATTGGGCTTCAAAGCCGCGCTCGATGCGTGTGCGCACGATATGGGTTTCCGCGCCGCTTTCTCAGACTCTGTTCTGAACTTGACAGCTTCTGGTCGACGCGTGCGCATGGAGTTCGAGGAACTGGACGTACGCCACCCCTTGTCTATCGGAGCACGGACTGTCGCTGATGGATGAATTGCCCAGAAATATATGCTCGAGATGATCCATGCGAGAAGGAGTGGCGATAAAAGGGACGAGCGGTACGACTTGTTCAGTGGTTTGCTTGATGCGGCCGACGAGGAGGCTGGACAGCGAGTCGCAATTTCGGACCGTGAGCTCATGGGTGAGGTGACTTACGCTGCTTTCGAGTTTTACATCCTCATTGACCGCATATAGGCAACATCTTCATCTTTCTTGTTGTAAGTTTCCTTTCAAACGGTCCGCGATGGATCTAAGATTAGTACTTAGGCTGGACACGAGACTACGGCGCACACGATTTGCTGTGAGTTCCAGATAGCGTCTGGTTTGATAAGCATGCTGAAGTACTGCAGTTGCACTCGCTTACCTCGCGCTTGACCCAGAGGTGCAGGACAAGCTTTACGCAGAGATACGGGAGGCTATGGGCAAGGAGGACTCGTTCAACGCGGGGTATGAGATGATGAGCAAAGTTCCGTTCGCGCTGGCGTACGTCCAGTTCGCCCAGATCCTTCCAGACCGACTGAGCTCACCGCTTTCAAGAGTGTTTCATGAGACCTTACGCCTTCAGTACGTCAGATAGTTAAGATATCAAGCCATGCGTACTGACGTATGGCTCATAGGCCCGCAGTCGTCGGGATCCCGAAGACAGCGGCGGAGGATACGTCAATTGTAATACGCGACAGCGCCGGCAGCCCGCACACGTTCCCGGTACCCGCAGGCGCATTGGTTATGCTGAACGCAGCGGCGATGCAACGCAATCGTGCGCACTCCACCTCCCAGTTTTGCTATTATCACGCCCCCTGACATTTTGTGCTCGCCTGTAGCGCGTCTTTGGACTGATCCCTTGGTCTTCGATCCTTCGCGCTGGTTGACTGACAAGGAAACTTTCAATCACCATCGCGACACGTTTATCGCGTTCAGCACAGGAGCGCGACGCTGCATCGGTCAGCGGTTCTCTGAAACAGAGGCCGTTGCAATCTTATGTTGCTTGTTGAGCCGGTACTCGGTACATCTTACGCATGACGAGGACGTTCCGGATGAGAGTGCTGAAGCTAGGAGAGTGAGGAGGGAAAAGGTCCTCGATAGCGTGGCTGGGGCCACCATTGCGTGAGTTGTTGCCTTCCAGTTGGTGTGGTGGGTATGAGTGTAGTGCTGATGTGTTGGTATACTAGGCCGAAGAAGGTACCTCTGACGTTCAGACGGAGGTATTGAGAGATTTATAGGGAACACGCAGCTCAACAGAACTAAACTGACAGAGGTTGAGAAGAAGACGAGGGGCTCACGTGAGCCTACTCATTAGCCTCCGAGTTAAGGTCGAGGGGACTCGCGGGTGGTATGGGCAACATGAACTTCGCGAAGCAAGAAGGCATGTATAGTTTAGGCATATATTTTCCCGCGACTGCGAAGTCTCTCGTTGTCAAGACCCCGAGATGTACACTCATAAATGCATACTGGACCAGAGATTACGCCTTGATTACGCCTTCCTTCCCAGAAACAAGGGTCCTGTAGCATTCGTGGGGTCGCAGAAACTTGAATGGAGGCTCAGCGCTCGGTGTCGACAAGGATGTATGGCATCTTGCAACAGGTATCAGCCTGTCATGATCACGAATAGCGAGAGCAAGCGGCGTACCCATACCGAATGTCCTCGCTGAAGCTCCCGCCAATCGCCTCCCAACAACACCCTTCGATGCCGCAACGCCCAACCGTCCTTCAAGCCAACATCTACAAACCCATTATACCCCTCGACCTCTCTGTTCGTAACATACGCCGACCATTCGACGTACGGCCGTCAGCGCGCTACGCCGGCGCAAAT
This sequence comes from Peniophora sp. CONT, assembly GCA_001632445.1. NCBI lineage: Eukaryota > Fungi > Basidiomycota > Agaricomycetes > Russulales > Peniophoraceae > Peniophora > Peniophora sp. CONT. The sequence goes on from KV424583.1 coordinate 68,306, forward strand.
TGCGTGCGCGATGACACCTGGCTGTGCACACGCGGCGCCTTTCGCTGAGAAGGGTGGTGGGCACGGGTCATGGTGTTGAGAGAGAAGAGCGAGTGTGATGGTGTCTACATCGGCCAGGCGAGGTTAGCATCGTTTTGGCCCGCGCGCCTCATCCACGATTGACAGCGAATAGCATCGGACTGGATGATGTCGAGGACCGGAGAGGAGGGTGCGGTTGCTGAGTGCGCGAGGAAGACCATGACATCTTCGCAGGTAGGCTTGAGTCTGCATCGATGACCTGTATGAAAGCACCTTTAGTGAAAGTCCTTACTATAGTGCATCCCAATTATGAATTATCGTGGACATACGTGCTTGGAACCAACCCCGTACGTGCAAACCCCGTACGCTCCTGCACACCAGCCTGCAACATCCAAAGCATCTCCGACTCTCCATTGGCAGCCGGTGCAGCACCGTACGAAGGTGTCGGTAAGAGTGAAGTCAAAGCGGGTTGCAAGTTTGTTGGGGCTGTAGATAGTGAGGCGGGATGCCGCCAAGGCTGTGGTTGAGGCCGTGGGCTGGTCATCGGGTGGTGGAAAGCGCAAGGCGGCTGGTGTAGGTCACGCACAAGCGAGCGCAGGGCTTCTAATGCTCTTGGCTGCACTAATTCGTCAGCTGACGACGTTCGAAAGAGGATGTAAGGGAGGATCGTACCTGCAGTCTCGCGCCCTTCGAGCTGGAAGGCGCTATGTGGGTCTGCGGCGAATGCGAGATGAGCGAAGACCTTTGGAGCAAGTAATAGTAGTATAAAGTCTGTCCGAATGGTGCAAACTAGAAAGAAGGCGAGATCAGATGAAGCCTTTCAACAAAAGAGGAAAGAAAAGGGCAACGCGTACCTGCGGGTACTCGGCCTGTTGGCTCATCGGCCATACTTCAAAGCCTACGATAGGCTACCATAACAATGTTTTCTCATATTGCATCACACATTCAGCGTAAGAAGGGCGGCAAACAGGGTAGATGAGACGTAGTGATCGTGGTTATAGCCCAAGTTGGGGCGCGCTCGTGCCGCAAGAAGGCGTCGCAGTTGCGCTCTGTCTTGCCTCCCCCCATCATCATCGTACCTATCACACTCCCTGCACCATGTCCACAGAAGATAAGACTCGGGAGTCTAAGCCGGAGGACTTCTTTTGGCAGACATATCTGGATGCTTCCAAGGCCGAAGACGAGGCACGACCGAAGAATTGGGAGGGCAGTACGACCGGCACCTTGACATTTGTGCGTGGTCCTTTGCTTGGCACAGATATATTCTACTGATACAAGACACAGACCGGTCTATTTGCGGCCACCGTTGCAGCATTCATCGTGGAGAGCTATAAGCTTCTGTCCCCGGACTCGGGTGATCGAACGAATGTCCTCTTAGAGCACCTGATCATCGCAATGGCTAACGCCTCCACTCAGAACCCTGTTGCTGCCCCTCCGCCAGATCTCTTCTCCGTTCCATCATCATCCGTCGTCACAAACGTTTTCTGGTTCTCCAGCCTTCTCATCGCCTTGATCTGTGCCTTGTTATCCACACTCGTCCAGGAGTGGTCCAGAAACTACGTGCAGGACATTAATCGACGCAAGGTCCTTCACGAGAGCCTAGTAGAACGCGCATTCAATCACATATACATTCGCATGGGCGTCAATCGCTATGGGATGGATCAATTCGTGTCCTGGATCGTTGCTCTCGTGCACCTCTCTGTCTTTCTATTTGCCTGTGGTCTACTGGTCTTTCTTTTCCCCATTGATCATGTCGTAGCTGGAGTAACAATCGTCGTGCTGGGGTCTTTCGTTATCATATACTGTGTCGCAAGTCTGATCCCGCTCCTTGACAAGAGCTGCCCATACCGAACGCCCATCTCATACATGATGGCATTTCTTTACTGGCTCACCCTGCAACTAAGGTCCGGACACTCACACGGCACAAGTGACTTTCAAAGGCTCATTGCGCGACAGTATACTACGGTCTGGCCGCGGAAGTTCTTGACTGATCTACGCTTTCAGTTTGCATGGGAGCGCACCTACGTCCACATCAACGACGATAATCGGGGCATGTTTTTTAAAGGATTGCCCTCCCTCATCCGTCTGCATGAAAGTCAGAAAGCCATATCAAGCCACATGTGCGCTGATGGAGATCTCATGGTTTCTCTATATCTGTTCTTGCTACACTCGTACAAAGACGTGCATACAGAACCGTCATCTGCGTCACTTGATCCTGAGATATTAGAGCTGATAGCTCTTCTATCCGAAAGAATGCATGCCTTGGAAGTAGAGAAAAACGGCGAACATCTAGAAGACAGTGTCCTTACGAGCTCAGCGCTCCTCCATGTCATCGGCTTTGTCTCGTTCATTGCAGAGGTTGACGGACCTTCCCAGCTTTCGGCCCGTCTGTGTCTTGCATATGTACGTTGGTCGCTTCTCCAGCTCTGTCGGAGAGCATCCGAGAAGGGAATGCCAAACCTAAGTGAAGAAGAAGCGTCTAGTATCTTTAGGGAAGCGTCTGGGCACGGTTTTCGATTGGGCAACCGCAATCCAAACGCCATTCTCCTTCTCTTGACGGCTGGGTCGCATCCTTACGATTCTGGACGTTGGGAGAATACAGGTGCATCATCGCTGGTGCCTCTGCACGACGACGACTGCTGTCGGGATTGGAGACATGCTCTTACTCCCGAAGGTCTTGCACATGTAGCGGCATGCAATGTATTGACAATGATAGCGCACGTACTGGAATCTCCTGACAGCGAACGAATATTTCTAAATAGCCCTCTCAATCGGGATTTCGACCCTTATAACATTTATGACATTCTGACTAGATGGGACCGTAGCCCCATATGGCTAAGGTATGCCGAGCGGAAGATTCCCTCCTCCGACTTTGTGTCTGTCCTCCGCTCCGCAGGTCTTGACGAATGGCTAGAACCTGGGAGCACCTATTACACCGAGCCGCGCGACGGTCCAAACTACAGGTTTCTCAATGATTGGCATGGTGATAGATTTGTTATTATCCTACGGGAACTGGCCCAACATGTCGACTTCGAAGCGTACTTCGACCGTGCCCGGCTGCGGAACAGCAATGCCCTTATAAGGACTTCCATCCTGCCATATAATGTCGCAGATACAGCGACACATGCTCTTGCCATCCCATCGCAACCTAGCTCTGACCACACAGTGGAAGAAGGACCTCAGTGCTCGCCCAGCGGGCAACATGCAATTCTGACGGTAGCTCAGAAGCCCTTGAACAACGTTCCCTATCCACCTCCACAGAGTGGCCCGCCGGCACCAGCACCAGTTTCGCCTTCTCATATCGCAAACTCCCTGCCAGCGCCAGAGGCGTCTTCGTCAGTGGGGATTATCTGCGAAGACGGTTGCGGCACCTCGCGCGAGGGGATGCTGACGGATGCGATGGCCACCTCCTTCGGCGTTGACGGGCAAGACCAACAGCCTGTCGATCCGCCAGAATCTCCTGGGTTGAGATCAGTCCATGTCGACAACGATCGTAGGTCGCGCGAGGGGACAGTGCAAGACGAAGTCGAGATGGCGGTCATCGCGAGTGCACGAGGTCCTACAAGTGACGATGTGGCCGAGAGTGATGTAGAGCGGACGGCTTGACTTTATCGCGGGGGAACGGGCGCAGAGAGGTGGGAGGATGTTCGAGTAGAAGGTTATCACTGAAACTGTCGGGTAGATACAACGGTACCTAGATACCTATGCAACAGATATCAGCCGAGCACTGACGGGGTGAACAATTCACGTACATGTACAAATGCTCTCACGCGCTTCTATGTTCGCCAGTTGGCACTTTATCATCCTCACTACATGCAATCCCACTGACAACAGCCTCCAATCCTACTACCACGTCCATTCCTACAACCGCGACGCCGCAACGAATACAAAATACTCGCCCAAACGTATCCCTCAGAGATGTCTCATGCAACCCTCCCTCCGTCCTGCAGTATGTGCACGGAGATCGCGTGCTCATCCTATCGAAAGGCGCGTGAGGCGTCTTGCAGTGGTAAACGGGAGATGGAGGATGCTGAAGGGAGGAGAGTGCGTGCGAAGGACGCCGGAGTATGCGTGACAGAGAGCAAGGCGGCTATGTAGCGGATGCGGATGAGCGAAGCCTTGCGCCTCATCCGCAGCTCGTAGCAAGAAGTATCGCGCTGGATGATGTCGAGCAGAGAGGACGAAAGGGGTGCGGTTGCTGAGTGCGAGAGGAGGGTTATGGAGTCTTCGCAGGCGAGCTTGAGGTCCGCATCGATGGCCTGTATGAGAGCGCCTTCAGTTAATGGGTTTAGTAGAGTGTATCGCAGTTGTCGTTAACGTACGTGCTTCACCTCACCTGGCAATACAAACCCCGAACTCTCGTGCACACCAACCAGCAGCATCTCGGGCGGCAAACGCGATAATACCTGGGCCACTCTATAGGTAGTTGGCGCAGCATCATACGATAGCAGTTTTGAGAGACCGTGGGCTGATCCTTCAAGGAGGTGGTGTACGAGAGAGGGCTCCGCCCAGTGGCGGGAGGCGCAAGATGGAGGGTGGAAGTGATGTGCGGGGGAGCGCAGAACTTCCGGTTTGGCTGTAGTGAGTCGTCAACTGAGTGTGTTCGAAAGAGGATGAGAGGGAGGGTCGTACCTGGACGAACTCAAGTGTTGGCTGTACCACGTTGTCGCATGTACTGACCGTGTACGGCCTACGATAGGGTACCGTGTCTCCTCATCTCTCGCACCACTCCGGAAGCGTAAGGCAAGGCAGCGAACAGGGTAGATGAGAGACCATGATCGTGGTCATAACCCAAGTTGTGGCGCGTTCAACTGGCAGCACGAGCGCGTCTTTCTCAGCTTGACCTCGACGTCGATCATAAGCAGAACAATTAAACCCATGATGCCTCCCTTTTTGAGTTATCCAGTCTTCTTGAAGGAGTGACATTCAACAGCCGTACTAGGGCGCTCGCTTGCAACCTCTTCCAGCGCTTCTCAAGTGATGGAGGACCGGTTATGCGGTTCTGTAGGCGCTCGCGCATACAGCCGTCGTACACGCTACTCGGTTACGCCCGTCGACAGACCGAATTGCATCTGGGTCGGGAATGCATGAAGGAAACAAGCACGTTGGTTCGGACTACTAGCTGAACGACGACCCGCGCTTGCTCGGGAGATATTCCTGGCGCGGGACTACGTATCGTACGGGCGCTCGAAGAGCGAAGAAGGCGTGCATGAGATGTTTCTGCCTGAAATGGCCAAATGAAGGCATCCTGTCCTCGTACACGCCGCAAGTGACAGGCGCGGCGGTGCGCGCTCGACTTTGCTCTGCTTGCCTCTCCCTGTCACTATCGTCCCTACATAGTCCCCTCTCGGCACCATGTCCACTGACAACGATCCCAAGAAAGATAAGCCGGAGGACTTCTTCTGGCAGACTTACCTGGACGCTTCCAAAGACGAAGACGAGGCGCGCCCGAAGAACTGGGAAGGTAGTACGACCGGCATCTTGACATTTGTGCGTCTACCTCGTTCAACGCTTCGATCTTACACTCACGCAAGCCACAGACCGGTCTATTTGCAGCGACTGTTGCGGCTTTTATCGTCGAGAGCTATAAGCTACTATCTCCGGACTCTGGTGACCGAACGAACGTCCTCCTGGAGCACCTCATCATTGCAATGGCGAACACATCCTCCCAGAACCCTGTAGCTCCCCCTCCGCCCGAGGTTTTCTCGGCCTCCCCATCATCGGTCATCACGAACGTCTTCTGGTTCTCCAGTCTTCTCATCGCCCTCATCTGTGCCTTGCTATCCACACTCGTTCAGGAGTGGTCTCGAAACTACGCGCAAGATATCAATCGGCGCAAAGTCCTCCACGAAAGCCTGCGTGAGCGCGCGTTTAATCACATATACATTCGGATGGGCGTCAATCGCTACGGGATGGATCAATTCGTTTCCTGGATTGTCGCCCTCGTGCACCTTTCCGTCTTTCTATTCTCTTGCGGTCTATTGGTCTTTCTTTTCCCCATCAGTACGATTGTTGCCGATGTTTTAACTGCTGTGCTTGGATCTTTTATCATCATATACTGCATCGCAAGTCTGATCCCGCTCCTTGACAAAAGCTGCCCATACCGTACGCCCATCTCATACATGATGGCATTTACTCATTGGCTCAGCCTGCAACTGAGGTCTCGCCCGGGACCCTTCGAAAGTACACGTAGCTTTCAAGACCTCGTTACGCGACAGCATACTACGGTTTGGGAGCAGAAGTTCTTGACCGATCCACGCTTCCAGTTTGCGTGGGAGTGCACCTACGTCCACATCAACAACGATAATCGGGGCATGCTTTTTAAAGGGTTGCCCTCCCTCATCCGTCTGCATGAAAGTCAGGAAGCCATATCAAGCCGCATGTGCGCTGATGGAGATCTCATGCTTTTTTTATATCTGTCCTTGCTACACTCGTACATGGGCGTGCTTACAGAAACGTCATCTTCGCCACTCGATCTTGAAATATTCGAGCTGATAGCTCTCCTAGCTGAAAGAATGTATGCCCTGGAAGTAGAGCATTACGGCGAACGTCTAGCAGACAGTGTTCTCACGAGCTCATCGCTCCTCCATGTCATCGGCGTTGTCTCACTGATTGCTGAGATTGACGGACCGTCCCAGCTCTTGGCTCGTCTGTGTCTTGCACATGTACATTGGTCGCTTCTCAAGCTCTGTCGGAAAGCAATCGAGAAGAGCATGCCGGACCTAAGTGAAGAAGAAGCGTCTAGTATCTTTAGGGAAACATCTTGGAATGCCGATTTTCGGTTGGGAAACCGCAATCCTACTGTCATTCTTCTTCTATTAACGGTCGGATCGTATGATTCCGCTTTTCAAGATTGGAAGAATATAGGTGCATCATCGCTGGTGCCTCTGCACGACAACGCCTGCTGTCGGGACTGGAAAAACGCTCTTACCCCCAGAGGCCTTGCACATGTAGCGGCATGTAATGTATTGACGGCGATCGCGCACGTACTGGAATCCACAGACAGCCAGAGAAGGCACTCAGATAGCTCTCTCAATCGTATTCTCGACTTTTTCGAGGTTTCTATTGATTGGGACAGTGCCTTTTGGCAATTGTCACGGAGTGACCAGCAGAAGATTCCCTCCTCCGAATTTGTGTCTGTCCTCCGCTCCGCAGGCCTTGATGAGTGGTTGGAGCCTGGGAGCATATTCTACACCGAGCCACGCGTCGGTCCGAACTACGGGTTTCTCAAATGGTATCATGGCAGAAGATGTGTTGAATTCCTACGGGAACTGGCCCGACATGTCAACTTCGAAGCGTACTTCGACCACGCCCGATTGCAAGATAGCGATGCCGTCTCAGCGACTGCCATCCTTTCGCATAACGTCGCAGATGTATCTCCACTCACTCACGCTATGACCTCGCATCTGAGCCCTAGCGACGCTAGGAATAACGTGCCTTCTCCCGACGAACGGGATGCATTTCGGATAGTAGCTCAGAAGCCCTCGGACAATCTACCCTCTCCACCTCCGCATAATGGTACGTCGGCACCAGCTCACGTGTCGCCTTCTCATGTCGCGAATTCCCTGCCAGCGCCAGAGACGTCTTCGGCAGTAGAGATTATCTACGAAGGCGTGCGCGGCATCTCACGCGAGGGAGTACTGACAGATGCGACGGGTGAACGCCTTGCGTCCTCGTCCAATGCCGCGGTGACCAGCACATCAGCGCCAAACGCATATAAATACCAGGGAGATCTCAGCTCCGAGCAGGACCGGGTAAGTGGTACATCAACTGCTGGAGGGGCGTCGGCGGAAGCGCAACACAAAGAACGCGTAGCAGATGCTGTGGAGGTAACGACTATGTTCACGTCCCTCGGCGTCGACGGGCAAGAACAACAGCCTGTCAACCCGTCTGATCCTCCTGGGTTGAGATCAGTCCGTGTCGACGACGATCGTAGCTCGCGCGAAAACATGGCGCAGGATAGAGACACAATGGCAGTCATCGCGGGTGTGCCAGGTTCTTCGCGTGCCGATGCGGCCGAGAGGGGCCAAGAACGGACGGCTTAAGTTGATCGGGCGAAGATGAGCGCACGGAGGTGGGGGAATAGTCGAGTAGAAGGTTGTTAGAACATCGATAGCCTATGAAGGGCTCTTCGTTGCTGTCGGCCCGTGCTGCGGTGTCTGCATGAGCGCGCCTTGAGTTAAAGTCTTATGTATAATCATCCATAGTCTGCCAACGTGGTATAACATTGACGAATCATTGAGAACATAGTATGATCGAACACGAGAACTCCGACGCGCGCAGACGCGGAGAGGAATAAAGTAAGTATATCTTGACTGAAAGCCTCGAATAAATGTAGTCGTGTAAATACAACGGTACATAGATGCCTATACAAAAGACATCAGTCCAGCACCGAAGGAATGAAGAATTCACGTACATGTATACACCCTCACGCGCTTCCATTCCCGCCAGCCGGCACCTCCTTGTCCTCACTACACGCAATCTCACTGGCAATAGCCTTTCTAACATATTCCAACCCCACTACGTCGTCCCTTCTCAGAACCGCAACCACCGCAACAAATGCACCACACTCTCCCAACTGTATCGCTCGGATGTCCTATGCAACCCTCCAACCGTCCTGCAGCATGATGCAGGATGAGCATGGGCACAGAGATCGCGTCCTATCGAGGGGCGCGCGAGGCGTCTTAGGCTGCGGAGAGCGGAAGGCGGGAGATAACGGATGCTGAGGGTAGGGTAGTTTGGAGGCGCGCGGTTGCGAGCAGACGAGGAGAGTCGCGGTGTCTTCGCAGGGCGCGACGCTACACCCATACTGTACGGCCGACGATAGGCTACTCGCAGCACCCCAGCAGCGAGAACAAAGGCGGCCAGCAGAGAAGATGGGTTGGCATGATGGTGGTTATGGCCCGGGATATCACGCGCGCTCTTGTTGGCCGCACGAGCGCGTCTTTCTCTTGCTCACGACGTCGATCTCGAGCAAAACAAATACACCACTTGTACCCCCCCTTTTCGGGCGCACTGTCCTTTCCTGACGTGTGACCTTCAACAGCCGTAGCTTGAAACATGGTAACGTGCCGCTCGCTTGCAGCCTCTTGCGGCGTTCACTGCGGCGCTCAAGCGGCGGTTATGCGTTTCCATAGGCGCCCACACATACAGCCGACGTACACACTACTTGGTTACGCCCGTTGACAGACCGGTCTGCATCTGTTTCGTGCATGCATGAAGGAAACAAGCCCGTCGGTTTGACTACTATTTAGCTGAACGATGCCTCACTTTTACCTGGGAATATTCTCGGCGCTGGACTACGCAGCATACCGGCGCTCGAAGGACAAAGAACGCGGGAGAAGTCGTGCATGAGATGTTTCCGCCTGAACTGGTCGAATGAAAAGGACCCTGTCCTTGTACACGCCGCAGGTACCAGGCGATGCGCGCTTAACTTTGCTCTGCCTTGCCTCCTTCCACCATCGTCTTAGCCCCCTCCCGGCACCATGCCCACAGACCAGAACACTCAAAAAGAGGACCCGGGGGACTTCTTCTGGAAGACTTATCTAGATGCATCCAAGGCAGAAGACGAGGCGCGGCCGAAGAATTGGGAAGGGAGTACGACTGGCATCTTGACCTTCGTGTGTTCTACCTTTCTCAACACCGTGATAGCGCGCTGACATCATATGCAGACTGGTTTGTTCGCAGCGACCGTTGCGGCTTTTATCGTCGAGAGCTATAAGCTACTCTCGCCAGACTCCGGCGATAGAACGAACATGCTCCTGGAGCATCTGATCATCGCAATGGCCAATGCCTCCTCTCAGAACCCTGTAGCTGCCCCTCCACCCGAGCTATTCTCCGTTTCACCGTCATCCGTCGTTACGAACGTCTGCTGGTTCTCCAGCCTTCTCATCGCCTTGATCTGTGCCTTGTTATCCACACTCGTCCAGGAGTGGTCTCGAAACTACGTGCAAGATATCAATCGGCGCAAGGTCCTCCACGAAAGTCTAGTTGAGCGCGCCTTCAACCACATATACATCCGCATGGGAGTCAACCGTTACGGGATGGACCAGTTTGTCTCTTGGATCGTCGCTCTGGTGCACCTTTCCGTCTTTCTATTCTCTTGTGGTCTTTTGGTCTTTCTTTTCCCCATCAATAAGATTGTTGCCGATGTTTCAACTGTCGTACTTGGATCTTTTATCATCATATTCTGCGTTGCAAGCCTGATCCCGCTCCTTGACAAGAGCTGCCCATACCGAACACCGATATCATACATGATGGCATTTGTTTATTGGCTCACCTTACAACTAAGGTCTCGCTCCGGATACCCGCAGAGTACACGTGACTTTCAAGGCCTCATTACGCGACAGTATACTACGGTCGGGTTCCGTGGCTTCTTGACCGGCCCACGCTTCCAATTTGCGTGGGAGTGCACCTACGTCCACATAAACAACGATAATTGGGGTATGTTTTTCAAAGGGTTGCCCTCCCTCATCCATCTGTATGCAGATCGGAAAGCCATATTAAGCCGCTTGTGCGCCGATGAAGATCTCATGTTCTCTTTGACTCTATTCTTGGAATACTCGTACGAAGCCATGCATACAGAACCGTCATCTTCGCCAGTCGATCCCGAGATATTCGAGCTGATAGCTCTCATATCTGAAAGAATGTATCCCTTGGAAGTAGAGAAAAACGGCGAACATCTAGAAGACAGTGTCCTTACGAGCTCATGGCTCCTTCATGTCATCGGCTTTGTCTCGTTGATTGCAAGGGTTGACGGACCTGCCCAGATTTTGGCCCTTCTGTGTCTTGCGCGTGTACGTTGGTCACTTCTCAATCTCTGTCGGAAAGCATTCGAGAAGAAGATACCGTCCCCGAGCGAACAAGAAGTGTGGGATTTCGATAGGACAGCACATGGGGACGATTTTCGGTTGGGAAACCGCAACCCAAACGCCATTCTCCTTCTCTTGATGGCTGGGTCGTATAATTCCTCTTTTCAGAATTGGCAGAATATAGGTGCATCATCGCTGATGCCTCTGCACGACGACGCCTGCTGCCGTGACTGGAGAAATGCTCTTACTCCCGAAGGTCTTGCACATGTAGCGGCATGCAATGTATTGACGGCGATCGCGCATATACTGGGGTCTGGCGACGTACAAAAAAGTAACTCGCATGATCTCCTCTTTGGTGTACTCGACCCTTTGGGATTCTGGGAACATCTCTTCCCCATGGGAGAAGCTAGCAAGTGCCAGATGCCCTCCCCCGATTTTGTGTCTATCCTACGATTAGCAGGCCTTGATGAGTGGCTGGAACCTGGAAGCACATTCGACGCCGCGCCGCGCGATGGTCCACATCACGAGTTCCTCACTAGAGAACTGCGCCGCCGAGTGAACTTAAATACAGAGATACATATATATACTAGTCAAACTGCCGTCTCTATCTTACAAAGTCTAGCACGTCATGTCAATTTCGCAGCTTATCGCGAGCACTGTGCGGCAGCGGCAACTCCACCCTCTCCACCTCCGCAGAACGACCCACCAGTACTAAATCCCGCCTTGCCTTCTCACGTCGCAAGCACGTCCGCTATTCCTCAGTTTCCTCCGTCGGTGTTCGGTGCGAATGGCGAGAGCGAGCGATATTTTGCGGCCGGCCCTGCTTGGATTGCACCGCACTTGAACTCCTTGCCAGAGCCAGAGACGTCTTCAGCAGCGGCGGTTGCCCGACAAGAGATGCACGGCGCGGCGCGCGAGGGAGTACAGACGAGTGCGACGGGTGATAGCTCCTCTAATCAGGATGCTGCGGTTCTATATTCGCTTAGCGCTGAACCCAGCGCGTATGAACACGACGACGCGCTCGGTTTGAGATCTGATGAGCTGAGAACGGTGATCACGAATGAAAAGCACGGCCCCAGCGTATGCTCGAAGCAAGAGCGTGCAGACGACACAGCGAGTGTTGCAGGCGTATCGGCAGAAGCGCATCACGAAGGACGCACAGCGGATCCCGTGAAGGACGAAGCTGCAACTTTGCCGCCGCCCACTACCGACGGACGAGAGCGCGAGCAAAGCGATGCATCTGAATCCCCTGGGTTGAGGTCAATCCGCATTGATGACGATCGTAGCTCGCGCGAGGGGACAGCGCAAGACAGAGGCGAGGTGGTGGACATCGCGGGTGTGCCAGGTTCTTCGGATGCCGAATTACTTGAGGCCAAGAGTGGGCGGCTCAAGTTGATCAGGTGAAGACAGGCGTATAGAAACGGAAGGGGAGTCGAGTGAAAGGACGGTCAAGAAATCGTTCCGTTCGGTGAGATAGTAGTCCAACTCTGTATAAGCGCGCCGGCCGCGTCGCCGTCGTACGATTGTAACGTACATATGCTCATCTGTGAGTGCCATATACTTAAACTCAAATTGTGTTTACCCTCGACATATGATATGGGTGTGCCATGCCGTCGACGAAGCATGGTAAACAAGGAAGACGTGAACGAGAAGAATCAACGCTAGTCCTCGTAGATACGTACAACCATGAGTAAGGCGGGCTCATAACCACAGATAGCGCATCAGCCACGTACTAAGAGCAAGTACAAACCAACGTACAAATGCTGCACAATCATCATGTGCTCCCACTCCCACCAGCCCCACCCTCCTCATCCTCACTACAAGCCCCCCTAACACCCTCCCTAACATCCTCCACCCCTACAACCCCCTCCTCCCTGCCCACGACTCCAACGAACGCACCATACTCCTCCACAATCCTATCCCTCACATGTCCCAACAACACTTCCACCGTCCTGTTGTCCGGCACATACAGTCTCAACCTTGCAGCGCCTGAACGAAGGTCTCGCGAGATGGCGTCGATGCATGCACGTGAGGCGTCTGAAGCTGCTGAGGGTGGTGGACGGGGGATGGAGGATGTTGAGGATAGGAAGGATTGGAGGGGGGCTATGGCGGGGTGTGCCAGTAATGCGATGACGTCTTCGCAGGCGAGTTGAAGGTCCGCATCGATAGCCTATGCACAGATGATATGAGCCAACACTGCCAGTCGAAGAGCACGACAAATCAACTATAACTTACGCAGGACACCGGCTTTTGTTTGTAGATGTTTGTCTCTCCGGTTGCTTCGCGACCACGCTCGCAGAGCCGCGTTGTCTCCGACCGTCGCGCTCTCTTTCGTGAAATTTTCATCGATATGCCTATGCGTTCCTCCCCTTCTCGTCGCCCATTTTGGACCTCAAAATGTTCTTTCCGGTGCGAATGTCGAGAGATAGGTCTCTAAGCTCTAAGCACCACGTTGCACGCCACCTCGCGCGCAGCATCACCCCGTTCAAGGCACCGTGCATCGAGAATTGAGACGCCCAGCCTGTGTCGCCAGCTTCCGGATCTTGGTGCTCAGCACTCAACGAGAATTGCATACCCAGTAGCAACGGTGATGCACCAATATACTCCGGTGCCTGTACCATTCTCGTCGCTCGGTTGGAAACCAAAACAGAGTCGACGAGCGCCGCACGAATGCAGGTTGAATGCGGCACGCGCCGCTCCATGTGCGCTCCTAAATTGGACGTGTTTAAGCGAGCACGACACAAATATGTTCGCTCATGCACGCCCGCTCCGTGTCTGCCGCAAATTGTTTGTTTTGCGTAACCGTATCATAGCACTGAGCTGCTCGTCGTGTCTCCTTGCCGGCCAATGGCGAATCCGCGCGATCGCAACCAGAAACTCCTTCCACTCAAGTTGCGCTATATCATTGATTCTGTGAGGTTTGACAGACCCACTGATTGGCCCGAGCCATGTATAAGATCGTTGAGCGGCAATCGTGAGCGCTGGATGGGCAAGGTGGATTCCACAGTTGCTCATTCTCAACGACGTTTGCTCAAAGTGGCGGGACCCACTGCAGCCTGCAGTGGGCGGTTGCTAGTTAGGGCCTGGATCCCTGCTTTTCAATCTTGCCATATGCAGATCCGCCAGACCCGGATGGTAGTACGTGATTCAAGCGACATGAGCCTTTGGCCATGCTGCTACACACACTCAAGCATGGCATGGATTCAGCGCGACCGATCAATCCACCGCCGCACATGCCATCGAGTCGCGAAAGTGCCCGTCATCTTTGGGCGTGCCAGCAGGCACAGCTTTCAGAAGCGCATATGCATACTGAGCGTCGATTTCCCAGAGCAGACGTACATGCGGTACAGATACAGACTTCGAGTACACATTCGGAGTAAAGTAAGTAGCTGAGTGGCATGCGCGGGCGCATTCGGCCGGACCATGCACTCGTTGGCAACTTAGAGTTACTGTCAGGATCACAACGACGAATATACGAGTCTTCAGATGCTGCTAAGATAGAGGCCGCGCGCAAACCGCGAGTCACATGTCACTGTGACCACTTTTTCAAGAGTACTGTAACTCGTTTGAGCGGAATCCATTCTCGCAGAACTATGCGTAGAGAGCTGGCGCAGAGGATTGCGAGAACGAATTGGCTCCCGAGCCCTTTCCAAGGACTAAACATTCGCCATCAACTGGTATGAGTCAGACCGTGACTTGCGGTTTGCGCGCGGCCCCTATCTTATCAGCTAGAAGCTGTGTGCGTCTAGCACACCGATTGCATGTAGACTTGCGAAGATGCTGAGTTTCGTGATGGCCGTGGACAAATAAGTAGAACAGTCAATGGATCGGGGCGAAGCCCCGGGTCGCCTTGTAGCATGAACGTACATGCTTCGCATCGACCCCCTCCCCCGGCCTCGCAAACCCAAGACTATCCTGCACACCAACCGGCAACATTCCACCCGCCCTCCCCAGCAACCCCGAAAACATCTCAGCAAGTCCACCTTCCCCATTGGTAGGCATCGTATCCCCGTACAAATGCGTCGGTGGAAGTAAAGTCGATACTGTTCGCGTGAGAGGTGGTGGGGCGGTGGACGAAGAGGAAGATGAGGAGGGAATGGCGCCGAGTCCGAGGTCAGGGCCTCTTGCGAGTTCTTTGAGAATGAGTAAGTGGCGGGCGCGAAATAGGGCGCCGTCGAGTGGTGGGAGGCGGGCGGCGGCTGGCGCGAGAGATGCGCGGGTTAAGGCGAGGGCTTCCGAGGCGAGGTCCGCGAAGATCGCCGGCTGGCGGAGGGTACCAGTTAAGCGCGCTGAAATAATACTCAGGGAGGGCTAGGACGTACCTGTACGAACTCACCGAGCTGACTGAGGACCCAAACAGCGCGGCCGAGCGTAGGATACGACGTCTCGCCCTTCTCGAGCTTCGCGCCTGCAAACACGCGTGCACCAAGGTTTTTCTCGCGCGGCGGAGCAGAGCTGTCCTGGTGGTCCTTGTCTGAGGTTGGGCGTTAGCGATCAAGCTATTATACAGTAATTGGTGTGGCCGTTACCCAAAAGACCGCTTGGATATGCGAGGTCGTTGTCCATCGGCACAAACCCGCAGATTTCAATCTATATGATCGCCTAGGCAGGAAAGAACAGATGAGTCTTCTCAGCCAGCGGAACCGCAGGTAATAACCGGAGCAGCGCTGAGGCCAGCCTGAGGCCCTTGTATTTCTTGTCCCTTCCACCTGAACGCACAATCAGCATAGAATAAGATACGAAGAAAGCGTAAGAACTCACCTACACCGAGCATGCTGAGCTCCTCGTCTCTCCGTCACAGCCATCCTCATCAGATCCAGACGCGATGACACCGAATGGCAAAGTGTTGTGCCGCCCGTCGCTGAGATTGTGGGGCAGAAAGAGTGCGACGTATATGAACGCCGTCGTGGCTGGAGGCAAGATGTGTCGCGAGCGCCGTTGCTGTCTAAACTTGCCGATGAACTATGATAAGATTACATAAGCTTTCTCCGAAGCCTGAAATCGCTCGACTTGGCACACTCCCCCTGTCTCCCACCCTCGCCACTTTGCCATACACCTGCCTTCTACATCATGTCTGCAGAGGAGAAGCCTGAGTTTGAGAACCCGGAAGACTTCATATGGGACACCTACTTAAAGGGCTCCAAAGACGAGGACGAGGCTCGCCCGAAGAACTGGGAAGGAAGTACTACCGGCATTCTGACATTCGTACGTTTGCTTACTCTTTCGCGTGTACCAAGGGCTGACCGCGACACTGTAGACCGGTCTATTTGCTGCTACCGTTGCAGCCTTCATCGTCGAGAGCTATAAGCTACTGTCTTCAGACTCGGGAGAGCGTACGAATGTTCTCTTGGAGCAGCTCTTCGTTGCAATGGCAAATGCTTCCTCGCAGCAACCGATAATCGCACCACCTCCCGATTCTTTCTCCGCTTCGACGTCCGTTATCCTCACAAACGTCTTCTGGTTCTCGAGCTTGATTATTGCTCTCGTTTGTGCGCTGCTGTCTACTCTGGTCCAGGAATGGTCGAGAAACTACGTCCAGGACATCAACAGGCGTAAGGTCCTTCACGAGAGCCTGCGAGAACGTGCATACAATCACATATACATCCGCATGGGCGTCAATCGTTATGGAATGGACCAATTCGTTTCCTGGATTGTCGCGCTTGTGCACCTTTCCGTCTTTTTGTTCGCATGCGGTCTATTGCTCTTCCTTTTCCCCTTCAACCAAGTCGTCGCTGGAATCTCGACTGCCGTGCTTGCATCCTTCGTCACTGTATACTGCGTTGCAAGCCTGGTCCCTCTCCTTGACAAGAGCTGCCCATACCGAACGCCCATCTCATACATGATAGCATTTATCTACTGGGGCATCCTGACACTAAGGTCTTGCTCCGGACACTCAGGGAGTACATGTTCCTTCCAAAGCCTCATTACGCGACAGTATACTGCGGTCGGGTCCCGGGACTTTTTGACCAGCCCACGCTTCCAGTTTGCGTGGGAGCGCATCTACGTCCATATAAACGACGACAATCGGGGCATGTTTTTCAAAGGGTTGCCCTCCCTCATCCATCTGCATGAAAATCGGAAAGCCATATCAAGCCGCTTGTGCGCCGATGGTAATCTCATGTGGTCATTGTATTCGTTCTTGGTACACTCGTGCGAAGCCGTGTATAAAGAATCGTCATCTTTATCACTCGATTCTGAGATATTCGAGCTGGTGGTGACTCTATGCGAAAGAATGTATGCCTTGGAAGTAGAGAATTACGGAGAACATCTAGAAGGAAGCGTCTTTACGAGCCCATACCTCTTCAATGTCATCGGCGTTGTCTCACTAATTGCAAAGGTTGTTGGACATTCCCAGCTTTCGGCTCGTCTTTGCCTTGCGCGTGTACGTCTGTCGCTTCTTGAACTCAGCTGGAAAGCATTCGAGAAGAGGATTCCGGCCCTGAAGGAAGAGGAAGTACCGCGTTTCTTTGCGCACGCGTTTCGGCAGGATTTTCGGTTGGGCAACCACAATCCCAACGCCATTCTCCTTCTCTTAACGACTGGATCATATCGTGGCTATGACTGGGAACGTACTGGTGTATCAACTTTGTGTCTTCTTCACGACGACGACTGCTGTCGGGACTGGAGAAATACTCTCACCCCCGAAGGTCTTGCCCATGTAGCAGCATGTAATGCACTGACGGCCATCGCGCACGTCTTAGAATCTACTGACAGCCAGAGAAAACACTCAAAGAACTCTCTCAATGGTGTCATCGGCTTGAGTGGCATTTTGACTTACTGGGACAGAGTCTTCCGTGTGTTACGGAATGACAAGCAGAAGATCCCCTCCCCCGCCTTTGTGTCTGTCCTCCGCTCCGCGGGCCTTGACGAATGGCTAGAACCTGGAAGCACATTCGACACAAAACCGCGCAGCGGTCCAAACTACGACTTTCTCACTCAAAGTCTTGGTTGGAAATGTGTTGTCACCCTACGGGAGTTCGCCGAGCATGTCGATTTCGAAGCGTACTTCTACCGCGCCCGATTGCGAGATAGTAATCCCTTTGTGACGAGTTACAAAGTCGCAGTTGCATCTACACGTCCTCACAGTATAACCTCGCAGTATGGCTCTAGCGCCACAAGGGAAGACGAGTCAGATAGCACGCCCGACGAACAAGATGCATCCTTGATGGTACCACCGCAGCCCTTGGATCATGATGTCGGTGTCGGCTTGTGTACGGGCTCAGAAGAATTTGAAGACGCGCAAAAATATCTTGGAAGCACTAATGGTTTCGAGAAGGCTGTGAGATATCCTAATGGCGATCTTGCGGGTGTTAATGTCGAGAAACGCGAAGATGGACAGGGTGCAGACGCGGAAGCCTTCGACCTGAGGACAGTTACGATCGATCAGAGAAGCTCACACGACCCGGCCGTGCAAGACTCAAACTCAAATGAGGAGGGAAGAAATGCGGGCGTGGCAGGAGGGATAGATCTCGCAGAGAACACCCTGAACCCTCTTGATCCTGGCCATATTGGCGACCGTGGAGAGCAAGTGCGATGACGCGTTTAGGGAGGGAGTCGCAGAGGATGGGTAGAAGAGCTGAGCTGATGCGATGGTAGCAGGCAGATAAGATCGTCAAAGTTTGATGGTGGCTGCTCTGAATTTTATACTACAGTTGAGTTCCTAGACATCGTGCAAGATGTAAGTAAGTTTAGGTACTTTAGCTGATTGAAGATTTGCGTTGCCGTAGAGGATCCTCAAATGTTCCTGTATCGCATTACCCCTTTAGGCTCAGTAGAGATAGATGAGGCAGCACATCGTTGGTATGATTACGCAGAGTACGTCGACGCCGATAGGAAGTCAATGTTGGACAGAGATAGTACTCCAAGCGCAAGTCACATCGTCCGACGCGACGCGCTCGTGCGAAAACTCGACGCGGTCACATGCGTCCAATCTCGGGCCCCGGTCCGCGATTGACTCGCTCAAGACTCGCTCATCTCTGTGCTCGAATTTGCACAAGCGCGCCGACCGCATCGTCGCCGAACAGCTTTCGTGTTATTACATGGAACTGTGATCTCAGTTTGTTTTTATCCTCAGCAAATGTGGGCGTGATCTGCTGTCGACGAAGCACAGTAAGGTATGAAGTAAACCAGACAAAAATGGGGTGAATCGACGTCAATTTGCGTCTATAGATTCGGACACTGCCAAAAGTGACCAGGTGTATCTTCACATAAGACCTGGACCAAGACAGGTCCATAGCTAGGAGTAGCACGTCGTCAGCCACGTACTAGCAGCAAGTGTAAACCGCGTGCAAATGCCGCACATCATCACGCACTCCCACTCCCCCCAGCCCCCTCCTCATCCTCACTACAAGCCCCCCTAAGCCCCTCCCTAACATCCTCCACCCCCACAACCCCCTCCTCCCTCCCAACAATACTCACAAACGCACCATACTCCTCCACGACCCTATCCCTCACATGTCCCAACAACACTCCCACCGTCCTATTATCCGGCACATACAACCTCAACCTCGCAGCGCCTGAACGAAGGTCTCGCGAGATGGCGTCGATGCAGGCGCGTGAGGCATCTTGGGCTGCTGAGGGTGGTGGACGGGGGATGGAGGATGCTGAGGAGAGGAATGATTGGAGGGGGGCTATGGCGGGATGCGCTAGGAGCGCTAAAACGTCTTCGCAGGCGAGTTTAAGGTCCGCGTCGATAGCCTATGCGAAGATCATGTAAGCCAACATTACCACTGAAAGCACGACAGATAGCTTGGACGTACATGTTTCGCATCAACCCCCTCCCCCGGCCTCGCAAACCCAAGACTATCCTGAACACCAACCGGCAACATCCCACCCGCTCTCCCAAGCAACCCCGAAAACATCTCAGCAAGTTGCAGTCCACCTTCCCCATTCCCATTAGTAGGCGTCGTAGTCCCTGGGTACGAATGTGTCGGTGGAAGTAAAGTCGATACTGTTCGTGTGAGCGGTGGTGGTGGTGCCGTAGATGAGGAGGAAGATGAGGCGGGAATGGCGCCGAGGCCGAGGTCGAGGCCTCGGGCTAGTTCTTTGAGGATGAGGAGATGCCGGGCGCGGAAGAGGGCGCCGTCGAGTGGTGGGAGACGAGCGGCGGCTGGCGCGAGAGATGCGCGTGTGAGGGCTAAGGCCTCGGAGGCGAGGTCCGCGAAGATGGCTGGCTGGCGGAGAGTATCAGGTAATTGCGCTGAGGCGATATTGAGGGAAGGCTAGCACGTACCTGTACAAACTCGCCGAGCTGACTGAGGACCCAGACGGCACGGCCGAGCGTAGGATACCACGTCTCGCGTTTCTCAAGCTTCGCACCCGCAAAGACGCGTGCGCCAAGGTCCTTCTCGCGTGGCGGTACGGAGTTATCCTGCCGGTCCTTGTCTGCAGGAAATCGTGAGTGACTAGACTACAGTGAAGGTAAAGGTGTAAATTCATACCTAGGAGGATGGCGGGATACGCGAGATCGCTGTCCTTCGGCACGAACCCGCGAATCTCAGTTTGGATGGCCGCCTGCGCGCGGAAGAATAAGCGCGTTTGCGCGTCCTGTAGGACCGCGGCGAGCAGTGCTGCAACCGGAGGCGCGCCGAGACCCTTATCCTTCTTTTCCCCTCCTGTGACCGCATAATCAGGACTACATAGCACACCAATGAACTGTGAAAATAATCTACCTGCATCTGGCATGCTGAGCTCCTCGTCTTCCCGGTCAGAGTCATCATCATCCGAACCAGCCGCGGGAACGTCAAGAACCATGAGAGCGCGTAGAACCGCACAGACTTCGCCGAGCGCGGAGAGGCGGCTTTCATGTAGGATACGCGGTCGTAGGTCGTCGTAGAGGTGGTCGCAAAGGCCTTCAAGATATGTACTGTTATCAAGCATAAGCTTCCAGCGCTCACTTCCAGCAAAGTAGATTATACGTACTACATGGCGGCACGTCCAGCCTTGCCCTTGAAGAATGCGCCGAAGAGTTCCCATTCGTCCGCGCAGACTTCTCGTAGCAGGCCACAGCCGGAACGCGCGAGTGAGACGAGTTCTGCGCGGGTCGGGTCAAGGCCGCGGAGCTCTGCTTGTAGACTTTACACCGAAGAAGTGTCAGACATGAAGTGTTGGGATGGCATGGCATGCATACCGTGGTACCAGCAAGGCACGCCTGGCGGCGAAGTATGCGGCGTGACACTCATCGAGGAGGCTGCCGAGTGATGAGGTATGTTGTGCTGCCCGTCGCTACAAATATGCGTATAAGTATAGTACGCCCACAAGAAGGCCCTTGGGAGTGTACCTCAAGCTCGCCTAGGAGTGGTGATAGTGGGCCAGCGACGCTGCGGAAGCGGGTGTACAGTAGATGGTGTGTTGCTGTAGCGGAGACATCCTGACTTCAGAGATCAGCTTGGGGGAGCAGTAGATGTACAGACGTGGACGGCTTACTTTTTCTCCTAACCGCTTGCTCACGTCCGCGTTCAACGCACGTAGACTTCCGACGAAATACATGCGAATGAGCGTCATCGCGCGTACAAGACATTGCTCGAAGCGCAAAAGGTACAGCTCTGCTTCCCTGTAGATGTGATCGGTATCGTTGTACACCGGCCATTCCGCTCTGACTCGTACCTATATTGCCTGTGCTCGCGCAAGAAGCTGATACAGGCGTCCACACGCTCGACCATATCCAAGAAGTCGCCCCGCATGACCAGACTCTCTCCTGGCGCGTTTAACATCCGCGTTGCGCTTTCCAGCTCCGCAAACACCTCCATCCGTCCAGCAATCTCCTCTTCCGCCCTAACCAGCTCCTCCCGCTCCCCAAGTAACCGCGCGCACGCATCCTGTAGACTCCTCCCTCCCTCCTCCACGCTCCTCCAGTCCGCCAACATCGCGTCCACCTCTGATTGTACCGCCGATGTCAGAGACAAGAGCGAAGTACACGTTTCGAGATGCTCAGATAACGAAGCGAGATGAGCACGGAAATGAGATTCCTGCGAATGCGTAGCGGCGCGATCGACGAGTGCCAACCAATCGAAGAAAGCTTGAGGCGTAGAAATAGGTTGCGTAGGGTGTAGAGCGTGCGGTCTTCCGACAGGCGTAGCCACTCTCATATTATTCATCGTCCACAAGCTCCTGGACGAGAGTAACGGCGAGCCCTTGCCCAGCGGCGTTCCGGGCCGTGTACTCCCGCCCTCAGATGCGGGATAAGCTTGAGAGACGCGTACAGGACGTGTAGCGCGTTCTTTGATGGCTTCGACGCTTTGCGTGGCGATTTCTGGTAGTGGGCAGCGAGCGTCCCAATCTTCCATGCTCACGCCCGGTCGAGCGGGCACTTGGGACGTGGTCGCGACTGTGCTTAAGGGCGGTCGTGTCGCGCGCCGGGTAGTTGGAGAGGCATTTGTGAATGGATTTGAGGGAGGGGAGAAGACGGGGGAGGAGAGCGGCGAGTAGGGCATGTGGAACGCCATCGTGGCTGCAGCTCAAGATGTGGCGCGCGCCTGTGCGCGTGGCGACTTGCCTCTTGACCACCACCACGACCACAATTCTCCTGTGTATTGTGCATGCCCAGCTGTTCAGCGCAACACAAGTCTACTCAAATATAGAAGCACTTATCCTGCATCATCTCATGGTTGCCCCATTTCACAATCCCCTCGGTACGCACGCGTGAGACTAAGTACCGCAAATGGCAAGCTTGGCTGCCACGCTCTCCCGGTTTGAAGCCCTTCGATTTCTATGCAGTCATTCTTCAATGAGACTCACTCCGCCATGTCCGCATGGCCGTGCAGTGAAGCATCTTACCACGTCGAACTCAACTTGCTTCCTACTCTCATCTCTCAATATTGATGTCTACGCGAGATACATCGTTGCCCGAGAATCCGACCAAGATCATCTGGTCAACTTACTTGGATGCAGCTTACGAAGAGGATCAGGCGCGACCGAAGAACTGGGAAGGGAATACCGGAGGGATATTGACTTTTGTATGTAACTGCGCCTCCCAAGCCAGCCAATATGCTTACAGATGATCCCTTACCTACATAGACCGGTCTCTTTGCAGCGACCGTCGCCGCATTTATCCTTGAAGGTTACAAGCAGCTGTCCCCCGACAATGGCGAACAGTCCGTAGCACTCCTTTCACAGCTGCTCGCCGCGACAGCCAATGCGTCTTCGCACACACCTATAACGATCACACCTCCCACACCGTTCCTGACTCCGCCATCGGCAATTGTCACGAACGCTCTATGGTTCTCGAGCCTTCTTATCTCCCTCTTCTGTGCACTGCTATCAACGCTCGCACAACAATGGTCCCGCGACTACGTGCGGGACATCAATAGACGTAGAGTCCTCCATGAGGATCTCGAGACCCGTGTCTACAACCATATCTTCATTCGCATGGGCATCAATCGTTATGGGAGGACCAGCTCGTATCGTGGATCGTAGCATTGGTGCATCTTTCGGTCTTCCTCTTTGCCATCGGACTTGCAGTCTTTTTGTTCCCTATCAATACAGCCGTCGCTGCTGTGGCCCTCGGTGTTCTCGGAACATTCGCGTTGCTATACTGCATAGCGAGCCTCCTCCCATTATTCGATAGGAGCTGCCCTTATCGGACGCCCCTCACATACTTGATGGCGTACATCTACTGGTTTGCATCTCATAGCTGGGGCTTGTATCAGACGACCGCAAAGCGCCTTCTCGACTCGCTTCTTGCTAGGAGAAGCCGCGTCTCAACGCCATCGCATGCACATACGGTCCGCATACACAATATCGTCTCAAGGCATATACCAGACGACAATGACTTCCTCGCGCCATACCGTACAACATTCCTATGGGAATGCACTGGACGTCACGTACCAGACGAGTCCTTCGAACATATGGTGAAGGGCCTGCTCACATTGTATTGGCATATACATCGCTGTTTTAAAGAAAACATCCAAATCGATGCCAGCCTCTTCACATTGATTTCCCTCTTATCCGAGGGGATGTTCAGGAAAGAAGTCGAGCGTCCTGGCGGGGTAACGGCGCAGAGCCTTACGTCTGGATACTATGTCAATGTCCTCGGCTTATTCTCAAGACTTGCTACCATCGATGGACCGTCCAAACTGCCCGCACAGCTCTGCCTGGCCAACACTCGCTGGTCGTTCTTGAAGCTCTACTTGAATACCCCACGAAGATCCCTTACGGCGGCTCCTCTGTATGAGGAGCAGGTCCATGGATACTTCGACAACACCTTCAACGGGCAGTTCACGCTCAACGGGCGTCATCCCAGCGCGCTTCTCGTCTTACTCGTCCTAGGCCACTACTCTCTCGCCTTGAACAGTTGGCTGTGCAGAGCCGAGTCCGTGCTCGTACCTCTTCACGCGGACGTCTGCTGTACATCTTGGCAGCATGCCCTCGCACCAGAGAATGTCGCGCATCTGGCAGCATGTAACGCTCTGACCATGGTCTCGCAAGTCTTAAATGCATTGAGCACAAACGACGAACGAGACTCCGCTCTCCTGCGAAACGCGCCAAATTCTATTCTTGTAGACATAGACAAGACATTCCCGATGCCAGGATGCGGGCGCAGAGTCCCTTCTCCAGAATTCGTATCCATACTGCGTGCTTCAGGGCTGGAAGAGTGGTTAGAGCCAGATAGTGATTACTCGACGGAACCGCGCGATGGTCCGTTCTATAAGTACAGGTACTACCTGTACGTCAACGACTGTGTAAGCATACTGCGAACTCTGGCTTTGTCCGTCGACATGACCGCTTTGCATCTGCCCTCACTAGGCCAACTTGCAGTACTGCCGGCGCACGATATCGGCGCAATCGGGAATCCGTACTACATGGCTTCACAAATATCCCCGACCAGCTCATCTTTGACTGAGTGGTCAACACCTGATGATCTTGGGAAGAAGGGTCAGGATGAGATCGCGACGGTGGATGACGCTACTAGCTTGAGCGCGGTTGTGATTGACGACCACCGTGACATATCGCGGGCGCGCGGCCGGCATACGTTTTAACCGCTACCAGGGCCTAAATTTTGTACAGGACTGCCACGGCTGCCTCAGACTGTCTCGACTTAACACAGGATGTACATGATATGTGGGCTACTTTAACATACAACTTCCGCCGCATCATAGCTAAGCTCCGCACGGCTCGCTAATTCGGAGGCGCGTTTCCACCCTTCGTACTATGCGTCATCCATTCATTGCACCTTGCACGTTTCGAACAAGGTTCGAGGGAAGGACGTGATCCTCTTCTATGATGACGGCCTTCAAGTCCGTGTTTTCAGAGTTCTGGCCCACCTCGGGACTGTCGGCATGACGAAGTAATGGATACAGAGAAGACGGAACTGAGGGTTGGGATGAGCGAGCTTGATACCCTGTAAAGTCCACATTTCTAGCTAGTGTTCTCAGAGTGTCGATGCATCCATCGTGCCACGTCATCCAACTATAAAAGTCGTGCAGTACCCCATGGCTAGGACCAGTCTGGAAGTCACTTCCGGGCTGTAGCCACTCGTCCAGACCCGCGGAACGTAAGACAGACACGAACTCCGCAGAAGGTGGTTTGCGATTATGTATGGTCGTAGGACATAGCATAGTTAGGTTGTTGGTATGTGCAAAGGCCGAATTGAGTACAGAGTGCAAATATTTACCTACCCCATTACCGGCATCCAATATCTTTAGGATGTGCGAGATCATAGTCAAAGTATTACACGCCGCGATATGCACGAGATCTTCGTAGGAGAGAGCATGCGTCCAAGGCGTACAACAGTCACCACCGTGCAAGGGCAAGCACGTAGACGTAGTGTCCCAGTGCCACGCATAGGCATGATACGATCCTACCACCATCATGTGCACTAGACCAACAGGATGGCAACCATTGAGTCTGAATTCTCCTAGTGCCGAATCGTTATATAACCCAGACAACCGCTCCTTGGCAACTTGGATTGGAACACCCTCTTGAGACGCGCTCAGGCAGAGTAGGAGAAAAGAGCGTCGCACTTCAGCTAGGCATAAATGGCTTAACTTTTGAGCGGGCCCATCTATCTTGGCTATTCTATGAATCAACCCGAGTATGCCGATGTAATACCCAGCTGTGAGCCTGTCTTGACGCATTGGCTTGCCTGCATGTTCGACTTCCCATTTGAACATCGTATCAGACAAAGTGGACATGAGTTCAAGAATGTTGGGGTTAACACTCGTGCCAGCGTGGTAGATATGCCAATATAATCTTTGTGCAAATGCTGCATCGGCGCAGATATGACTGCGCATCTCTTGATTGCGAGGTCCTGATACCAAGGGTAAGAGACCATCCAGCATGATTTCGAAGGATTCGTCGACTACGCGATGACCAGCACATGACCAAAAGAAAATTTTGCGACGTCCGGTAAGGAAGTTGCTTGTGTCTGAGAGCTCCACATGTCGAGAGGTGACATTGCGATATCGTTCTGTAGGCCAATCAAAATGTTCGTCGCTGGGGGCACCACCGTAGAGCATCGCATAGAGGGTCTTGCAAAATGCTGTACGTTGTACTGCCCTGTAACTCTGGAGAATGACCCGGTAGAGGGATGCTGTCAAGTGCGTTATAGGAGTCTGATACGGACAGCCCCCGTCCATCAGTGGCAGAATGCTAGCAGCAATGTAGATGAGAGCAAAGAAAGCAAGTATTCCCAGGACTACGGCAGCAACGATGGTGTCGATGTTGAATAGAAAGATTGTAAGCCCGACTGTGAAGAGAAAGATAGAAAGGTGCACAAGCGCTACGATCCAGGAAACAAACTCATCCATCCCATAGCGATCAACACCCATGCGTTTGAATATATGATTACAAACAAGGGTGCGGAGATCTTTTCTGAGGATTCCCCGGCGTTCATTGACACCCCGCACATAATCGCGAGCCCATTGTTGGACCAATGTCGACAATAGCGCGCAGAAAAGGGATATGAGTAAGCTGGAGAACCAAAGAGCGTTCGTCGCTATGGCTGAAGGTGCGGTGCGGAATGGGGCTGGAGAGATGACGACAACGGGATTGTGAGAGGAAGCGTTCGCTGTCGCGGCGAGAAGCTGTGAGAGCAATGCAACAGATTGTTCGCCAGAGTCAGGAGATAGCAGCTTGTAGCTTTCAATGATGAAGGCAGCGACGGTGGCAGCAAAGAGACCAGTCTACAGTAGTGCGGATCAGTATTGAGTCTCTGAAGATAAGGTTGAGCGTAGCACGCACAAAAGTCAATATCCCTGCAGTGCTCCCCTCCCAGTCCTTTGGGCGAGTTTTCTCCTCATCTTCTGCAGCCTTGAGATATGTTGACCACAGGATATCGTTTTTATCGTCGGGCCCGTGCGTGCGGTCCATTTGAACAGGATGATCAACGTGGTCGGCGACGATGATGAGGGCAAAAGACAAGGTGCGGTGATCGGGCGCACGCTCGCACGGCGACTCGTTTCACTTGAGTCCCATCGTCATCGTTGCTGAGGTTGTGGCATCTCCCCTTCGACCGCTCGCCACATTTGCATAGCACTCAAACTTTTCTGGGGGATCCATGCGGGCATGCTTACGTCTCCGGGCAAAAGGAAGACCATTGCCTAGCCGGCTCACAACTTGCACAACACAACTTATTTTATTCGCGATTTCTCAGCTTCTCGGTGTCTTCTTATGATACGGATATACCCCATGGGGCATATAGTACCGAGTACAACGCAAAAAATGGACTGTCCGCCGGTTACCCACGAAGGATAGCCCATTTTGATCGAGGGTGGGAACACGGGGAGGGCGACTGATGCAGTGCCGCCTCTGGCCATGACATGCGCGAGTCCGATGACTATAGGAATATAGTCATAATTCTGTGTATGCGACACGTCGGAGAACTCTGCGATGCAAGTTCGCGTTAGCTCGCTTGTAGATTTCAGACCGAACATGACGCTCACCTGATGCCTTTGCCCGCAAACTCCTGCTGCTGGTCCTGGGCAAATGGCGAGCCGCCAGGATAGACGAGTCTACGCAGCTCTCGCAACTGGATTTGCTGGTGTATCGATTGTTCGCGGAATCTGCGGCGAAGTATCCTGCCAAAGCGCATACACCATCAGTTCTGCGTTGAACAATGGTCCCGGGATCCACCCACTCTTGATGCCTTCGTTTGCGAGCTGGTCCTGCTGTTCTGGTGTGTACGGCGAGCCATTCGGAGATACGAGTCTGCGTTCAGAGCTGAAACAACATCGCATTCAGCAACGTGTATTTCATGATCCATGAAAACACTCACGCTACACCGAGGGTTCCCCAACTCGAGCTTGTAGTCGGACCATTCAGTCTATAGGCTTAGAGATTCGTCGAATGAAGATACACGTACGCTGAATCGATACTATTCCAGCTTGACGCGACATTTTGCTGCCCGAGCGACCCATACTGAGCCGAGGACGCCGTTGCGGGGGCACGTTTGGGCAACCAGATTAGGTCGGCGGAAACTCCTCGGATGACACAGAGCACAAAGAAGGGAAGAAAGAGCAGAAGAAGCATGTTCAAAAGTGAAATGTAAAAGAAAATCAGAGGAGAAGAAAAGGATGGCTCGACCTGCGAAGAAAAGTAAAGGGAAAAAGTGAAGGAAATAAAATGGTCGAGTCGAGAAAGATGGGATCGGGTGTGCGAGATTCCAGATCTAGGGAATGACGCGTATGCATGTCTTGTGTCTTATACGAGTTGCTTTGGATGATCATGATGAACAGCACATGAAGCAAATCCGACTTGGCCGCTAGACCCGAGCAACATTGAGAACAGAACAGGTGCAAGATCAAATTGTCAACGACGGATCCTGTCCTCCGAGTTTTCAAGGCGGCTAGAAAGTTCTTCTACCATGGGCGGTCCATTTACACTGTGATGAGAACGCGCGTGGATGCTCCAGTTGAATGGTGGGTACTGAGTACTGAGTACACATGTTGCGGCTGAAGGTGATGGTGGTGGGAGGTGAAAGCGAAACGTGCCGATCGGCCCCGGGGTATCGCCGGCACCTGCTCTCTTGCTCTTGACCGTCATCTCCGTCACTACGTTACAATCTTATAACGCTCCAACACTGGTACCAACATGTGCATGTACGATATCACTGGTCGGAAACCATCGCACTACCGCACCGTTGAAGCCACTACTACACGCCAAACCCCAGGCCAACTGTCCACAAGAAGGGATCTCAATCAACGCCCATCAATACTGCCGATTACTGACGGTTCTCTTTCATCTCAGCACCAACCCATAAAAATCAACATGGCCTGCACGCACCACATAAAGATGAAGGATTCTCATACTGGTCTCGTCAAACCCTGCGACTTGTAGTCCAGGCGAAGAGGCTCGGCTGGGACGCCGGTGATAACTTGAGGCTCCAACACAAGGCTAACTTCCGGAGCGCCGAACCGTCCGTCCAAGCAGGCTGGCATGTCCAAGTTCCGACGTATCGCGGCAAACTCTGTGTCATTCGCGCAGGACAAAGCGTCGCTGATGGATGGGAGCTATGTGAATGGTCAGAGGAGTCAAGTCCCAAAACTGCGCAGTAGAGC
Organism: Peniophora sp. CONT; assembly: GCA_001632445.1. Lineage (NCBI taxonomy): Eukaryota > Fungi > Basidiomycota > Agaricomycetes > Russulales > Peniophoraceae > Peniophora > Peniophora sp. CONT. The sequence goes on from KV424583.1 coordinate 97,629, forward strand.
GCACCTCATCCGCGAGCTCCTGTTTCGTCTGCGCCGTATCCGTGCCCATTTCCTCCACCATGGTCAGCGCGGCGTTGAGTGCATGCTCAGCCGTACCGCCCTGAACTTGATAACAGAGCAGAATCAGCTGGTATGCGGGTGTTGAGCGCACGTTCATATCAGCGACTTCATCGAGGGCAGACGGGTGGGGGATATAGCCAGCGCGCAGTATAGTCTCGGCGCAGGTGAACATGAACGCGTATCCGCGTAAAAATCCCTCGCTCAAGTTCTGCGTGCGGAATGGCTTTGGGATGAACTCGAGCGAGTCGGGAAGGCGCGCATCAAATCCGTCGTAGATGCGAATATCCGGCGCCACCAAAGAGTCGCCAGCTTCCTCACGGCTCTTCTCGAGGCTCAGCACGGCATTGACGAGAGCCTTCTCAGCTCGTACGCAAACAGCTACAACGTACGTAAGATACGTGCCAGGACAGCGATGAACGTCAACGTACTCATCAGGCGGGCACGCACGACGGGAGACAGCCAACCTTCTAAACACGCGCCACACGAACAGCCCCACTTCAATTGCTCGATGCTTGGCACGGAACGTCCCAACGCCTCCAGAAGGAATGCCTTGGACTGGGTAACGTGCTTAGCGAAACCACCGAACGTATCTGGCCTACGCTCTCGAAGTTCATGCAGAGTCCGGTCGAGGAACTCAAGCGGGGTATGGCCTGCGTCGTCGAGCTCGTGCAAGTCAGGCTTGGCGCCAGCTTCAAGAAGCGCCTTGATTATATCCAGGCGCGCAGTCTGCGCTGCGATGTGCAGCGGCGTGGCTCCCTCGAAGAACGGCGCATGCGACCGTATAAAAACGCGGTTGTCCGAATGGTCGGGGTTGAGATTGGAGAGAGCGTCGAGAATGTCGCAGTCGGAAACTTTGCTAGTGATAAGGACGTGCATGGGATGGCTATCGATGAAATGAAACATAGGATCGTGCGCAATCTTGTCGAAGGCACGCAGCTGCTGAATAGCGGACGACGCGAAGAATGCATCTTGGCCAGATTTGAGGTCGTCTGCGTGAGGCTCTGTCTTCGATGTGGTGGTCTTCTTTGATGTCGACATGTTTTCCAAAGATCTAATACTGAGGCCGTGCAGAGAACACTGAGGAATAAGACGCTGAGAACAAGTGATCAGTATCCTATTCGTCAAGAGGCTGATATAGTCGCTTGAAGACGTCCGACGCGGTGTTCATCAGAGATCTCCTTACCTGATCCTGCGCCTGTGTCCCGAGTCGCGTAGTGAGACAGATACTCTGCGCGAGTAAAGCGTCGGCTACGTTGTTTCTTGCAATAGCCAGTGAAAGTGGTGGGGAAGCAGCGACCTTGCGCCTTATTGCGAGGGCCGAGACGGCAGACGCGCGCCTCCAGCGCGTGACGTCACGCGTCTAACTAGGCAGCCTCGCGGCCAATTTCGTCGCGATCTGCCACTTCATCAGGCTGAACTAGGACGGCCACTACCACAAGCTTGATCTAGCTTCCGAAAGCCTGCCTGTATACAGGTGTACTACCTTACTACGGAATCTACGGTCTTGCTTCTTCGAACGCTCCTTAGCTCTCGCCACACCGCACCGTGCACTACGAACACTCGAAGAACCGAGCACACGATGGCTCACCCGGATTACACAACGTACGTGCTGGCCAATTCTGCTTCTTTATACCATCTGAAAGTCTTTTCTGCCACATTAGCGCGCCTGGTTTGAGCGATGAGGACAAGAAAGAGGCGCAGAAGGTTCGTCGCTGGCGACACAATGTGCAGAGAGAAATGCTCCCGACCGACGAGTACCTGCGACAAAGAGGACCGTTGTCAATTGAGGTGCAGTATCACAACTCTTATTTGCTACACGATGGTCTCATTCCATGATGGCTCCCAGATTGCTCGTCCAGTTGATGTATGGTTCAAAGAGATCGAGGCGTACGATACGATGACTATAGATCATCTTGCTGTAAGTTGTCGTGCACTTTGGATGGTCCTCTTTCATATCTGATAGATCCTACAGTATTCGAAGATTGGGAAAGTCATGCGCCATATTGTGCTCCTTGACACCGAAGCTCTGCCTCAGGATGTCGATGACGCATTCAAATTCAGGAAACGCGCTCGCAAGCTCATCGATCGCTGGCAGACTAGTCTTCATCGCAATCCTCCGCATCGAAGCATTCCACCTGAAAACAAAGGTAACTTGCTATATTTTGCTCTAGTGCTCCTCCAACTCACAGGTATTCGCCAATCTGCGAATCTTAGCGTACGCTTCATCGTCGCATGTGACGGATGACCCTGATGCGAGCACTGATCCTGGCGTACAAACAATTGAACTTGTAGTTGGTGTTCCTCCTACGGACTCGCCCCTCAACGGCCGCGATCAGCCTGCGAAGGCCGACTTGGGCGTAGACGGACAGGACAATACAGATGTCAGTCCCGCTGACTTTGTTCTCGACATCGCTCTTCCGCCAGAACAAGACGATCTCCACGTCAGCGCCGAACATCGACTACCGTCCGCAGTTGAATCCTCTCCTTCTACGGAGAAGCCGAACGAGACCGATGCTGTGGGTGCTAGTCCGGCTCTTGAGAGCGCCGATGCATCTCCTGGGTTGGCGCTAGTCAGCGAGACGCCGCCATCGCTGGCCGACCCTGATGGGTATACCCAGGGTAAGGCTGACGAGGGATTCGACGATGGGTCGGCTGATGATTGGGTCGTGATTGATGTGAATGTCCAGATGGAAAGCGTACGCATCACGTAGCCATCCGCTGCAGGCCCCCGATATAACACCTTGAACGCCTCATGAGGTCTTGTCTCGCTGCACCATGACCGCATATGTAGTTTCATTCATCTCTCGAACAATATCTTACTATCTGTATCACTCAGACGTGCATGCTGTGCAATACAATGAGGAACAGCGCTGGTCTCGCCACCTACTCATCTCAAACTCCGATGAATGGACGAAGAATGTACGAACAGACGATAATCCACCAATGAGTGCGACACCAGTTCGGATATCGATAGAGGCAATCGGATTGCAGACAAGGGTATATTGTACAGAGAAAGATACGACAGCGTTCATATAGCAGATTGGACAGCCTCGAGAGCACGATAGCATAATGGACACAGCAAGCACGTACAATTACAATGATATCACATAAGTTATCGTGAAGGTCATGCTTTTCGACGATTACCGAAGCCTAGGCTGAACCTGCGGCCGTGGCTATGGCTGTGGTCATGATCGTGGTCGTGATGTGGCATAAGAGCGTGCTGGAGGAGGATGTCCTGTACGAAAGCCGATACGACTGCGAGCAAAGCGCGTCAGCACACTGCTGACTACGGGGTATACATGTGGACATACCTCGGGCAAGAGCAGGGTCGTCCATATGCGTGAAGTGGCCGTACATGTTACGGCTGGCGTCCATATTAAGTTCGTAGAAGCGTGCGGCTATCCAGTTCCGCGCCATCGCCACCCAGTCCTCCGAGTAATCGCGCGGGCCTTCGTAGGAAGGAAAACTCCTCCACAGCGGCTCATTGGCAAGTTTCCTTGCAAAAGCGTCTTCGTTGTCAAAGAGTAACACCTATTTCGTCAATACTGTCAGCGGTGAGCTCGGTCTGAAATAGAAATGTACGAACGATGGGAGTGCCGTGAATGCACCAGGTCGTGTCGCACAGCTTCTTGAACTGCTTGAGAGCAGCCTTTACGGAAGTCTGCGACAAAGCTCTCGTCAATAATCGAACTGCGAACTGCGGCGCGGACAGGGACATACTGGAGAGGACTCGGGCTCGTCATATCGAGCCAGATCCACAGAGAAGACAAACGCCAGAGCATGCATGAGGCATCCAGAGTACGCCTCGAGCTCGCCGGGTACGAGGGATACATCCAGTAATGTGGCCGTCAACGCGCCGGTTGAGAATACGGTCGCGATCACGCCTTCCGGCGTCGGAGTGCGCCGCACGACGCGTACGTCGGCATGGGGCATGAAATGGAAATTCTCGTCCCGAAGCTCGTCTATCCTCTCCACGACGGCCTGTGACTGGACATGGTTTAGCTGGTGAGCGGTCGGGGTAACATACAGGCGAATATAGACGTACGCGAGCACCCAGTAAGACCACGTCAGAAGTGTCAGTGCCGGCCAGCCGGTCCTGCTGCAACTTCTCTTGCGCCCTTTCACGACGTTCGCTCGCTGTTGAAATCGGTCAGGGTCAAGTCAAGACTGCGCATGGCACGAGACGCACTGTAGAGCTCGCCGCTATCAAGAGCAATGCGGCCGTGAACCTTACTGGATGAGCAGCCCATAGCGCCTTGTCCGAGCCAGCAGAGGTGAAAGCGAATGCGGGGTAGCAGCACATATGCAGGCACGCTAATAAAGCAAACGCCTCACGCTGCCAGGGAAGCAGGACAGCCTTCGCGGAAGATCCAGGGTGATGCGTCTATCGCAGCCGGCGTAGCGCCCGTTATGTCCAACCCTTATTCAGCCACACAAACGTACACATGCCGGCGGATGCGGCTGAGATCAAAGATATATCGCGAGAGTAGACCGAAGATCGTCGCGGTCGCGGTCCAAGACGGCGCGTCGACCGCCGCCGTCGACTTCTGCGCGCGACATGACATACCTCCACTTTCTTTTGAACCACCATGCCACCCCAGTTGCCCAATGCTATTCAGCGCTCGCCCACGTTGTGCAAGGTACATCAAGAAGCCTCAAGCGACCCTATCGCCTTTAGATGGTTCTGTAACAGGAGCATCCATGAACCTGCGCGTGTACTATGCGTATACAACGTCCGCGTGCACCTTTACGCATTCCTCAGCACCTTGCACAGACTGTTCACGTTACTCGCCTCTTCGAGATGCACGCTCAGTCATCCGCTGTATGCTCGGCTTTTCTGGGCTGTTGTATGTCTTGTTATGCTCACCCCGGCAGAGTTGTTTCGAGCGAATCAGACGATTCGTGTACAACGAGCGACAGGCAGGGCTGATACAGAACTAGCTTCGGTCCGTCATGATCAGTGGAGGAAGCATCTCTACCGCGTCGCCCGTCCGCATTGGCAGAACTCGCGCATCTCCGGGGCTCTTGATTGGTCTGCACCGCCAGCAAGTCTCTCCATAACGGCCGCACAAACCCATATAGAAGAGCCTCCACGCTATGATGCTGCGACCTCGGCCAATAACCAGCTCATCATCTCTACATTGCTCTCGGATATTCACACTTCCCCGCCGTCCATGGAACGGTGCAGGCAGTACCACGCGACTAGTACCCTCGGCATCGGCGCAGGCGAGCTCTCGTCTCGGCCATTGACAGACCAGGCTGACTGATGCATATTCACATTGCCTATGATTTCCATGCGCACGAAGTCAAACAACTGCTGTTTGCAAGTGGGCGGACCTTCGAATCTGATGACATCTTGCCATCTCGACGCCGACCCTCCACCATCTGCCAATGCACCGGCCCGAGCAAGCGAACTACGTTATGGATACTGTACTTCGGTTCGATGCATAGTACACGTTGACCGTCGCGAAGGCTGGAGGTTAGCTGTCTCCGACTGTTGTATTCGCCTGTCTGACTTTTCGCACTCCGCAGGATGGGATTGCATCCTCGTAAGCTATCGCGCTAGGATGACAACTGCAGCTCGCGTTCTTCGGAAAGTAGTCTTGCCGGGGTACCCATGTACGTCTACATGTATGACCTACTTGGCCAAAAAGAGTACTCAATGGTACATGCTGTCGGAGTCGGCCGGCATGGTTCCGACATGTCGTCATTGTGGTAGCCCGTAGGTCCCGTTGTTTTGACACGACCTTTCCCTGTAATCGCGCTGCTGCATATAGGCACCTGGACCGACGTTAATGTACGATACTACCTGACAGGCTATGGACTTCTATTTGTACGATGAAAGCCTCCATGCGCGTACTGTTCTCAGCCCTGCGAGAGGCGGCGGCGAGCGAAGAGCGAGGACGAGGACACGCGGCCCGGGTGTGGCGGCATGACGTCGTTAGCGGCTGGAACCTCGCTCCTCTTCGACATGAGCTATGCAGTCATCCCGTCCTGACTTCCCCGCTTCACTGTCACAGGAACGTGCTCTCATCGAGCGTATAAGTATCGCGGGGCCAGATTGGGAGACGCCAACAAACTCTCTCTCTACCACTTCTCTCACTCCAACCTCAACCACCTTCAATTATCATGTCTTCCTCCAACGAGCCTTCGTACGTCGCGCTTTTTACCTTCACCTTCATCTCAGCTTTCTAACTCGTTCTATAGCAAGACCACCGGCCAGTACCACTCCGTCAAGGGTACCGCCGTCGAGACCATCGGCAACCTCACCGGTGCCACGTCGTGGACAAACTCCGGCAAGGAGGAGCACGCCGCAGGCGAGACCGAGTACAACGCCGCGCAAGCCAAGGGCTACGTCGAGGGTACCGCTGACCGCGTCGGCGGCAAGGTTGACTCCGTCACCGGTGCTATCACTGGTGACAAGCAGCAGCAGTTGTCCGGTGCGTCACACCATCCCTCGTACTTCTTGGTATATGTCGCTGACACCTTTGCAGGTAACGCACGTCACGACAAGGGCGAGGCGAAGCAGAACGTCAACAGCTCGTAAATCCATTGACTCTCACGGACATTAACAATTGGAATGCACTGTACCTGTACCCTGTATAATACATCGCAATCATGACGATTGCTTCGTCTTTTCGTAGCTTGCTTGGTTTAACCCGCCGCGCGCCGTGCCATTCAAGCGTGTGCGCAGTATACTTCGCGCTCTTTCCCGCGAGGCTTTTACATACCGTACAACTGCCTCGCACAATTCTGATCTTGGAGCTACGAGAGTAGGCTGAACCTCAGCTACTAGAGTATGTCGCGTTCCCACTGACGGCAGCGCGCGCGCAGACGCGCGGCATGCGGTATGCGCTCGACATCCATCTGCCCCTGCTTGCGCGCTCCCCAATATTTGCTTCGGCAGGCTTGCTGAAGCTTGAAGCTTGAGGCTTGAGGCTTAAAGCCCTACAGCGTGACAGGGTAGAGAAACCGACGCCTGGTTTAGAATCCTCGAGGAAGTGAGCTTCCGAGAGCGCCTACCTAGACGCCCTTCCCTGCGCAACAACGAGGAGTGTGCGTTGCGCCATCTGCATATCAATATATGCTCACCGAGTACAGTCGGTAAATCACGGTATAAAAACTGTCTGTGAGCATGCATCATCATCTAGCATCGGGACATGCGACCTTCATCATGTTTTGCCTGTGCACTGTATGTAGCTATGACGCCCTCGCCTGGCGAGGATCATTGCCGAATCGCTCAGATCACCTTACCAGATTCATGTCCCCCTCACGTTTCAAAGCTTCGTCCCATGTCCCTCGCCCTTCTGTGCACCGCGATCGTCGGGAGCAACACTCATGGATGCGGGAGTCTCTGTACCAGTACCATCACGTTCGAATAGGTCGGTGCTGGAGATGATGCGTTGTGTAGGAGATCCGGCATTGGAGACACGGCCTGATTCTACGCTGGCATAGGTGCGAGGTGGGTACAGCCCCTTTGCCTGAGCGTTGTGATATGCCTTCCAGTCGATGTGCTCCGCAAGGCTGCGTAATGAGCGGATGCACCATGCACCCCAATAACTGCCGCGCAAGAAGTTGCGATGTACACCATCTATTGGTCCCGTTGAGAAGTTGGTCTCAGGGCTCATCCAATCTGCGAGCCCTGCAATGCGAAGTGTGTCAATGAATTGGACGGAGGGCAGGCGCCTTTCCAAATCATCTTTGAAGTATGTTTGCAATGTTTCAGGAGGGTAAAGAGCAGAGTCCTTGATCACGTTTACCAAAACTTCAGGGGATTCCAATATCTGACATACAATTGTCAGCAAGCAGGACGCAGTCATATGAATCCAGCCATTCGATGACAAGACACATCTCGAAGATGTGCAGCATTTGTCAAGGTGCAAAGGTACGAAACAGGAGTAATTCAAATCTTGTGTCCACTTCTTGCAAGCATTCATACGATTTGACCACTGGTCAGCCGGATTAATGACAGCACAATAGGCCTGGAACTGTAAGGCGAGTAGGAGTCCCGCAGGAAGTGTATTCTCCAGTCGCAACTTCTCAAAGTCCACGCCATATTTGGCGTTCGGGAAATGATCGACGATTTGGGAATCTCGAAGAGAGGGATCGAAGCCACGCTTGCGAGCGTTATAACATAATTTCATGATGGAGCAATGCACGTTGTGCAAACAAAGGCGTGCTGCGTACTTTATCTTCTCATCAAGATGGTTCTGAGCAATAGCAGCGACACGCGAGAGTGTGTCAAGGTATATTCCAGCGGTGTTGTCCCATTTCAATGCATCGGAACGTCCTTCAACATAAGAAAACATCCGCTCGGAGAGGAGGTAGATGATACGGAAGATGATAGGATCGAAGTCTGCTTGGTAGAGGTCGTGGCGCGGCATGATTGTGAGTCGATGAAGTCGTCTTATGAAGTTCACGTTGGAGCAAAGATGATCAATGATAGTGGCTCGATTGGCTGGAGGCGAAACCACTTTTTGACCTAGGGCGGCCATCGAGCCTTTCAACAGGTCCTCGAACTGCCCAACCGCCATTTGGTGACTGATGCGATTCCATGCGAAGATAAAGCGGGAAGCAGAGAGGAAGTTGATATCATCTGTGACCGTTCGCGATGCGACGTCGCGCAATTTCGGCCTGTTTGTGTGCGAAGATGACAACTTCGAAGGCGATATGCAGGCGCGTCCCAGATTTCTTAGGGTATTCAGGAGTGCATGAAAGATGCAGTAGGCCGCGGCAAGGATGTACGTGATGGGCGTTCGGTATGGGCAGCTAGAGTCAAATAGAGGAAGAGTGCTGGTGGCCAGGTATATCAGTGCAAATGCGCTGAATACACCGAGCGCTACGCAAGCCACAATGCGGTTGATTGGGTAAAGAAAGACCACAAGTCCAAGTGTGAACAAAATCACGGAGAGATGCACGAGCGCGGAGACGAAGGATACAACGTGTTCCATCCCGTAACGCCCAACACCCATGCGTATGTATATGTGATTGAAAGCCCTTATTTGAAAGCTGTCATCGAGTGTCCGACGACGATTGATGTCGCGTTTGTATTCCCGGGCCCATTCTTGGATGAGGGTTGACAAGAGGGCGCAGAAAAGTGCTGTTATAAGACTGGAGAACCAAAGAGAGTTGACGATGATGGCCGAAGTCGAGACTTCGAATGACCCTGATGAAGCGACGCTCGTTGGAGCATTTGTGGACGCATTCGTCCCGGTCGTCGCAGCTAGCAATTGAGAAAGAAGTTCAACAGTCTGGTCGCCAGAGTCTGGGGAGAGCGATCTATATCTTTCAACTAGAAATGCCGCAACCGTGGCAGCAAAAAGACCAGTCTACGACACAGCGCTTTAGTGACCGTAAGTCAAGCACAACGCACAAACACGTACGAATGTTAGAACACTCCCGGTGTTGGCCTCCCAGCTATCGGGGAGATGCTGATCTTCTACAGCTGCTGCATCCAAATATGTTTTCCAATAGATATCCTCTGGAGACTTTGTGCCGTCGCTCTGAGAAGTGGCCATTGTGAATAGGCGTACAGAGGCGTACAGCGATGATGATGGTTGCAGTTCAAGAGTCACGATGATGGCCCTGAGACTGCGTGTGCCGAGTCCCACATAGCCAGTTGCTGCCGTGCAGGGAGGCGCCACGAGCACATACGAAGGACATCCTGAGAGTGACGGACAGAAGAGGGAACGAAGAAACAACAATCACCTCAAAATGTCACAACGCAAGAATCACAGATATCATACGTTATGCTGGTAGACCCTTCAATCCGGTATGGTGTAACGGCTAACATGGCTGCCTTTCACGCAGCAGCTCGGGGTTCGATTCCCCGTACCGGAGTGCGCAAAGGACTCAAGGAACATTTTTATGCGGTCTCCATATACTTAGTCTCATCCACGGGATACCGTATCTCCATCATGTTCCAACACGGACGTGCTCTACGAGTCATAAGTCGGTATAAGGCCGACGAGCGGCACAGCCCGGTACCTCAGCCTGTACTTTACCTCCCAGGGTGACATGACATGCATCATGTTCGACCTCCGCATTCGACTCCCGCCGCTCGCTGCGCTCGCATCGCGTGCCTCTCATGCTCCCCGTTACGATCACTTCCGAGGATGGGATGGGCTTACTGCCCGTTCATTGACTGAAAAAGGCTATATCGTGGGAGAAGTCACATGGGTTTTTGCAAAAGGTCAAAGTAGTAGTAGTAGTAGTGGACCGCCCAAGATGTCCCATTAAGAGACAGGCTGGATCGGGGCCGTACGTGGAATCGGCCACGTACTTACCCTCCACAAAGTATCTTGTCAATTTGAGGACGAAATAGAGACTCTAAGACCCAAACCTAAAGGTATCGGAAATGATTTTTGAGCATCGATTGCGACTCTAAATAGTCATAAATTGATCGAAACTCGGTCTAATCTACATCTTGACCGGACCACGTTAACCCGACTCTACCAGTTTACAAGAACTACATTCATTTTATCTTCATGCAATGCCCACCTCACGCACACCACCGCCTCGCACTAACGAACAACTGGAACCACGGTCCAACGCCCTTCCACGCCCCCCTCATCTCCTCGGGGAACCACGAGTTGCTCTCAAGATCCACGACGCGCTCCGGATGCGGCATAAGTGCAAGCACGCGTCCATCGGGAGTCTGTACGCCCGTCAAACCTCCAGGCGAGCCGTTCGGGTTCGTAGGGTACGACTCGGCTGAGTTCCCAGCGCTATCGACGAACCGCACCGCCGCGAGATCAGACGAAAGGAACGTATTGCGCTGTTCGACCGATGCGAAGGATGCGCGTCCTTCGCCGTGTGCAACAGCCACGGGTAACTTCGAACCGACCATATCGCGCAAGAACACGCTCTTCCTCGTCGTAGGCGTATCCAGCACCTCGACCATACTAGCCCTCCCTTCGAACCTTCCCGCCCGATTCGCCTTGAACTCTGGCCAACTATGCGCTTCCTCGGGCAACAACTCCTTCATATGACTCATAAACTGACACCCATTACACACTCCCAGGGCAAACGTATCACTCCGGTTGAAGAAGGTAGAGAACTGTTTACGCGTGACGCCGTGCAACAGTGCCGAATGCGCCCATCCTTTACCCGCGCCTAAAACATCGCCGTACGAGAACCCTCCACACGCAGCGAGACCGCGGAAATCGGCCAAATCGACGCGACCGGCGATAAGGTCGCTCATATGTACGTCGTGCACCTCAAACCCTGCCGCGCCGAACGCCCATGCCATCTCGATCTGACCGTTCACACCCTGTTCGCGCAGAATGGCGACTTTGGGGCGGATAGGCGCGAGATCGTTTAATGGAGAGGGTGGAGAGAACTTGAGGTCGTAGAAGAGCCCGTTGTTCTTCTCGTCCTTGATCAGGGCATACTCCTCCTTGGCGCAGGCGGGATCGTCACGTAGACTTTGCATACGCATGCTCGTCTCGGCCCAGAGCTCCTGAATCGCGCTGCGTGTACTCTCGAATAGCTTCGCGCCCTCCCAGAGCACAGTGACCAGTCCATCATGGTCCGATACGGTGCCGACGGTATGAATCGCGCTCGTCGGAAAACCCGCGTTCTCGAATGCGGCCGTGAGCGAGGGCACATCCGCACGACGAACTTGTACGAGTGCGCCGAGTTCCTCAGCGAACAACCTCGCAACGGGCCCACCTTCGCCTGCAACAGCGCCAAGGTCGAGCGTAATGCCCGCGCGACCAGCGAACGCCATCTCCGCAGCCGTAGCCAGCAGACCACCATCCGAGCGATCGTGATACGCCAGCACAATTTCACGCACATCCTCGCGTTGCGTAGCCTCAAAGAACGCCTTAAGAACCTTCGGATCATCCACATCCGGTGCCTCCTTCCCAAGTTCATCGCAAACCTGCGCCAAAGCGCTCCCTCCAAGCCTATGTTTCCCCTGCGCAATATCCAACAACACCAACACCGTATCCTTCACGTCTTTCCTCAAAGCCGGCGTCCAAGTTTTCCGCACATCCTGCACGCGCGCGAAAGAAGTGACGATCAAGCTGAGCGGCGCGACGACCTCTTTATCCACTTTCCCGCCTTTCTCCTCGTCCCGATCGGACCAACGCATAGCCATGCTCATACTATCCTTCCCAACTGGAATACCGACGCCCAGCGCAGGACAAAGCTCCATGCCTATAGCCTTAACACCCTCGTACAGCGCCGCACCCTCGCCCTTCTCGCTTGCAGCGCTCATCCAGTTCGCGGAGAGCTTGATACGGTTTAGAGGTCCTACGAGCGCGGCAGCGAGGTTGGTCAGGGATTCAGCGACGGCCATTTTCGCGGAGGCGGAGGGAGAGAGAAGGGCGAGGGGTGTACGCTCGCCCATTGTCATTGCTTCGCCTACATGCACGTCGAATCCGTAACCCGCGCGAGTAACAGCCACATCCGCGACAGGAACCTAGAAACCATGTCAGTCTCGCGTTGGGCGCAAGCGTGGGTAGCACTGGGCTCACCTGCCATGGTCCGACCATCTGGTCGCGCGCGACGAGACCAGTAATGGTGCGGTCGCCGATAGTGATGAGGAAGCTCTTGCTGGCCACAGCCGGGAGATGCAGCACTCGGTTGACGGCCTCGGCGACGCGCGCCTGAAGCGAAGGAAGGGCCCACATCGGACGCTCGAGCGTCGCTAGACAAAGGCATGAGCTTACGCGCTATACGGTATAGACTAGGAACGCACCGTCAAACTCGATCCGCTTATGCACGACCTCCTCATCCTTCCTATGCATCCTCGGCGGCTTGCCAAACAACATCCCCATGCCTAACCTAATCACATCCTTGCCTAACAGCCTATCCGTCACGACCAACTCCTGCTCAGACGTGGCGGTGCCGACGATACCAAATGGGCAACGCTCGCGCTGGGCGATGGAGGCGAAGAGGTCTGTAGCGTTGGGGGAGATGGCCAGGACGTATCGTTCTTGACTCTCGTTACACCAGATCTCCATGGGACTCAACGCGCCGTCCGCAACGGGTACATCCCGGATCTCGAACGTCGCGCCCAGGTCGCTATCGTGGACCTAAGCAGGGTTCGTTAGCTCAAGGCAGAGAGCCAAGAATGGGTCAAAAAGCGCACCAGCTCTGGAAGCGCATTCGACAACCCGCCCGCGCCAACATCATGGATGCTCTGAATCGGACTCTTCGCGCCGAGGTGCGTGCACGCGTCGATGACCTACCACACACGTTAGCCAATTCTGCACAGTGTAGATCTTATTACTAGTACGCACCTGCTGGCACCGCCTCTGCATCTCAGCATTGTCTCTCTGCACACTCGCAAAATCCAACTCCGAGTTGCCCTCCCCGCCCGCTTTCGAGCTAGCCGCGCCGCCTCCGAGACCAATGAGAAGGGCCGGACCGCCCAGTACGATCAGTTTCGCGCCGACCTATTCGCGCCATTAGTGCACAGATCCAAGAACAGGGCGGACGGAGCAAGTATAAGAGTGTTGTGGGCGCTCGAAGAACTGGTGATGGTGGTGGGAAGAAAGAAAGCGACGCACCTCAATCCCGCGCTTATGCGCAAACTCGGGCCTCACATTGCCCACGCCACCAGCGAGCATGATTGGCTTATGATACCCTCTCAACCTAACCTTCCCTTCCCCTCCCTTCTCCTGCGGCATATCGTCCGGATGCGCATGCTTATGCGTGCCGATAGGGACATGCGGTGTTCCCGGCTCACGCGCGAGGAAGGTTCGGAAGTACCCAGCCAAAGCCGGACGACCGAATTCGTTGTTGAATGCTGCGGCGCCGAGGGGCGCGTCGAGCATTATATCGAGCGACGAGGCAATATGGGCCGGCTTGCCGACATCGAGCTCCCATGGACGGATGAAACCTGGGATACGCAGGTCGCTGACTGTGAAGCCTGTGAGACCGGCTTTGGGCTTGGAACCGCGGCCGACGGCGCCTTCGTCGCGGATCTCGCCGCCTGAGCCTGTTGCTGCGCCTGCGTAGGGAGATACAGCCGTGGGGTGGTTGTGCGTCTCGACCTGTGCACATCAGGTGAGCAATGAGTATAGGTGTGGCGTAGAGGAAATCAGACCTTGACGAGGATCTCATTCTGTTCCTCCTCAGCCCCATACACACCCTCCTTAACACCCATCCTCGGCGCCCTACTTCCCTCAAACACAGCCGCATTATCACTGTACGCGCTAATAGTCCCGCTCTTCTCCTCTCCAGCAACTTTCTCGGTATTCCTTATCATGTTGAACAAGGAATGGGGCTGGTCAGCGCCGTCGAGCGTCCAGGATGCGTTGAAGATCTTGTGCCGACAGTGCTCCGAGTTGACTTGGGCGAACATGAACAGTTCGGCGTCGGTTGGATCGCGCGAGAGGGGCGTTTGGCCGGATACGAAGGCGTCGAGGAGATACGTCTGAAAACATAATGATGGGATTCAGATGCACTACAGATGAAAGAACACTTACGATCTCATCCGGCGCGAGCGCCAAACCCAGCTCCTTATTAGCCCTCTCCAATCTCCCCCTCGCATCGCCCTCCATAATCCCCACAGTCCTCAACTCCCTCGCCTTCCCCTCTCTAAACACCTCTTCTTCCTTCGGGATCGCATTAAACACGGCCTGAGTCATACGATCATGTATAATAGGCTTTATCTTCTCGAGCTCTTCAGGCGATAACGCAGGCTCGAAGACGTAGGCGGCGCCGCGCTCGAGACGCGAGACGTGGGATTCAAGACCACAGAGCGCTGATATGTCTGTTGCTTTTGAAGACCATGGGGAGATGGAGCCTGGGCGGGGGAGAACGTAGATAACGCCTTTGGAGGATCGAAGAGCAGAGACAGTCGAAGAAAGTGAATCATCGTCGCCATACGCCAGCAGCGTATCGAGCGTCTTCCTCGTAGTAGAGTTCACATCCTTAAGCTCCTCCGAAGTACTCGATACAAGATGCAAATGAACAGCATCCAACGATCTAAGCGCCGGTACAAGCTTTTGAGCCGCGGCGAGCAACTGCGCGCGTTTGGAGGGCGAATGTACGGACGAGCCGTACAGGACCAGCATCTTTCATCCATTCAGATACGAGGTACATGATCATTGCAGGTGAACGCACTTTGGATCGTGCTGGATCGGACAACAAGATGGGCGCTGCTAAACGAGTCAATCGCGGTGGAAATTTGGACAGGGGCACGCATGTGACCGCGTCGAGGCTTCCCACGAGCGCGTCGCGTTGGATGCGGCTTGCGCTCGAACCACCACCTCATGCTCTGACACTAGCTTCCTACTGCGCCAGGTCATCTGCCAGTCATCCTATACTCATACATACGAACGTTAGCGCTACTACCTAAGATAACGAGACAGGGACATGGTACATGGGACCTTAACACTCTTCTACGTGTACTGAAGCTATTCAAGCCTTCTTTTCCACCACTTCGCGATCTCTGTTTCTACCCGCTAACATCCAATCGCGGCATTAGACCTGTCCTTCGTCATTGTCGGTTCCGCCAGGGCCGGAAGGGTCCACGGTGCTCTCTTTGAGATCCACCCCTCCTACCACGCCCACACTTCTTTCCCCTCCATTCGAGTTCGAGTTCTGCCTGTTTCCACTAGAGGCAGCCAACACTTCTTTGGGAGCGAGAATGGTGAGAACACGCTAAACCTTTGGACAATAAGTTAGCAGTTCCCTGTCTGCGAAAATGTTGA
>KV424584.1:0-112297 GCA_001632445.1 Peniophora sp. CONT
ACAGAACGGACATGACGCCATCCCGCCAGGGACGGCAACTTCACGGTAAGGTCAAAAGCAGACTCCTGATATCGAACCACCGCCCTCCCGAATCTGCCTTCTCTAATATCAGGAGTCTGCATTGGAGACTACACCCGACCAGTCCCGCTGCTCAAAATTTCTGCAGGGCTGCTTGTTCAGGAAGGCATGGCCACTCGCCGCCGCCAGCGCCTCAAGCGGCGGGCGGTCACTGCGTGCATCAGAACTGCCTCAAAGATCATACTCGATAGTAAGGACAGCACAAGGCGCGGATGTATTCGTGCTACTTTTAAACAGTGCGTAGATGATCCAATAGATGCAAGCACGAGTACATGTTTACAACTCATCAACTCGACAACCACCACTGAATAATCTGCCCCATCTGCGCTCGAGACTTCACTATCGCTGCGACGTGGTCGTCCAGAGACGCATGGTGTCTCTGCATAGTGTGCGCGTGAAGCACACTGAGCTCCGGAAAGAGCATACTCGGTGAATACCGGGTGCCACTCAGCGCCATGAGCTCGACCAGACACGAAGCCGTCGCGGATCCGCGCAAGGATAACGTAGAGACGGAGGTGAATGGCGAAATGCAGTCCTGTAGGCTCCGCGACGGGTATGCGTCCAACGATATTGAGAGGTGTTTCACGCGCGATGCGGCGTAGGGATTCATGATGGTCGGCACGATGATCTTGAGGACATCCGTCGCGCTTAGGTTCTCCTGGTCCTCCTCGCCTTCCGTCGCCCATCGTTGCTCCCAGTCGGCCTTGACCCGGAAATGAAAGGGTCCAGACTCAGCGTCAAGCATTCGCGAAAGAGCGATTGTCAATGACGAGTTGGCGTCGTCGTGAATGACGCTCGCCGTTAGGAAGTCGTCGTGTTGAGGGTGGGAAGAGGTGAGCCCGGGGAGCCATTGGGAAAGCCGTGCGAGCGTGGGCTTGATCTCTGCGATGAATTTGAAGCAGACAAGATCGACGTTGCGCACGTTGGGAGCGGTGATGTGGTTCAAGAGCTCCATGACACCGCGCGCGCGGCCATGCAATGAGAGAGACGTGAGATGGGGGAGCTCAATGCTCTCTATGTCAAGCTCGTGCGAAGCTTCTTCAGAGACGAGAACTGGTATATTGAGAAGGTATAAAGTCTCGAGGTTTTGGAGCAGGCGAAGACCATTTAAGAGACCGGTGAGCGATACGGGCCGCATATGGGCAAAAGAGAGTCTAAGACCCGTAAGACCACGCACGATGTCGTGTTGCCACGGCATACTGGTGGGATCAAAGGTCGGCAACGCCAATTCGCGTAGGCGTGTGAGAGGGAATTGCTCAGGAAGGCGAAGTGGATGAGCGGGGAAACGCATCAGGACTAGTCTCTCGAGAGACTGGGCGCCAGACAGGAATCCCGAGTATATATCGAGTGTAGGAAGACCGCCTCTTATGGCGAGGTATAGCGTATGTATCCGGGGTAAGGCTTGGAGGTATAGAGCGCGAAGGTGGCGACTCAGGTCTTCGCGTCTGTATAGTTCCCAATCCACGCGATGTGAGTAGTCGAGAGGTCGATCCTGGCTGCGCGCCAGGAATATCGTGATCCAGCCTACTCTAGGGTTTTCTGCGTCGCTCACGCTCGTCCATAACGTCGGCATAGAGATCGTTATGTCGCGAAATAAGCGGGACACATGCGTCAGGGAAATGAAGCCCTGTCTGCTGTCCGTGCAGAGAGCGCAAACATCATTGTATTGGTAGACTGTGGGACAGTCGGAACGGTGATGCAGTTGTGTACTCGATTTGGAATCCTTCCAGTCGTCCTCTGGGCTTTTGAAGTCGTTGGAAGGCTGCTTCCAAAGTAGATGCGGCCATATCCTGGCAGTTTCGGCGATGATGACTGCGAGAAGTTCAGGCGGCAGGTCTGTCAACACGACCATGGACAACGTGGTACTATCCCAGATAATGCCCTGTGGAAGAGGAATATAGCCTAGCAAAGGACCAAGCCTGGCCCCAGACCGTAGTTGGGACAACGCGCAGAGTCAATGATGATGGCAAGACGCAAGAAGCGGATCAGCTCTGGCGACTCACGCACAGTGAAATTGACTTCGGAATAATCAGAGTCATGGGTCCAAGTTTTATTAGGTTTTGAGTGTACACCAAAGATGAGACCGCGTACGGTTATCTTACGACATGAAACTACCTACAGCAGTAGGCCATGAGCACAGTATGTATGACGAAGCCAATAAAGGAGCATTGTTTGTATCTATCAGCCGTGAAATATGAAAGTTGTAGAGGGTAAGTAGTAGTTGAACGTAGTGTATGTCTGGCTCGATCAAGAAGAAATCACGACAGTACGAGAGAAGAGGGTATCCATTCAAGAAGTTCTCCATTCAAGAAGTTCAAGAAGAAGTTGGATGTGGTGGCGACTATGCCAGGGACGTTATATAATCTCCCACTTGATCGCTTGGCCCAACCGTGCCCGAGCCTTCACTATCCTCTCGATAGCGTTGTCCAGGGTCTTGTGTTTCGCACTCGCAGGGGCGACCTTGAGTGATTCGAGTGCTGGAAACAGCCGGGATGCTGCTGCCTGAGCGCCGCGCTGCATGGTCATGGATTCAACGACACGCGCAGCATTTGCCTGCACGGTCAATGAAGAAACGGCTGTAAAGTGGGCTAGATATTGTCGTAGACTCGGCGAGGAGCACTCATCCAGCATCAAGATCAACCTTTTCGTTTGCGGTGCAGCCCAGACATCCATGATGGTCGGCACAACGATCGCGAGTGCATCTATGCCGCTCAGGTTCACCGGAGGCTGGCCATTTTGCGCCATCCAGTCAGCCGTGATCCGGAAATGGTATAGACCGGCTTCCGCCTCGAGCACGCGCGAGAGACCGAGGGTCAGAGATAAATCGGACGCATCGTGCGTGAGACTTGTTGTCTGAAAGATATCGCCAGGAGCACTGGAGGGCGCGAGTCCAGGGACCCATTGTGCGAGCTTGGCAAGGACAGGTCGCATTTCTGCGGTGAATTGCAAGCACACGAGATCCACTACGTGCACACTGGGGGCGCGAATGTTTTGAAGAAGCACAGCGACACCGCGCGAGTGGCCATATAATGAGAGCGAGCGAAGACGAGAGAAATCAATGACGTCAACCTGAATATCTTGAAAGGAATTTCCGAGCGCGAGGTCGGGTATGCAAATGAGATACAGTGTCTGAAGAACATTGAGTGTCCGTAAACCATTGAAGAGGTCGAGGAACGACGCGTGGTTCATACGACTGCCGTTATTGATGAACGCGAGTCTTAGACTCGTGAGATTGCGCACGGCGGTATGTTGCCACGGTAATATTTCGGTCGGCTTGAAGGCGAAAAGTGTTAGGTGTTGTAGACGTGTGGAGGCGAAGTCGTCAGGAAATGCCAATGGACGGGCAGGTACGCAGTTGATAATGAGAGATTCTAGGGAGTGTGCGCCCGCGAGGAACTTCGAGCCTATGTCAAGTGTTGAAGGAGCGTTGTCGATATTGAGGTGAAGAGTTCGGATTCTGGGTAAAGCCCGATCGAATAAGCCTATATGAAAACCATCGTAACCCATCTCGCCGTCATACCAGTCGATGTAGTGGGTATACTCAAGTGGAAGGGCGAGGCTGCGCGACAGGAATGCCTCCGTCCATGATGATAACGATATATGGTCGGAATCTCTGTCTCTGAGATGCTCGATCACGCTGATATCGAGATCCTCGGTTAAGAATGATTTCGGCCGCGAGACGTTGATAGTTGTCCATAGTCCTGGCGTCCCAATTGTAATAGCGCGAAACGCGCGGGAGACATGTGTCAATGTAATGAATCCTAATCTGCTTCGCGTGCAGTAACGGCAGCTCTTGCTCTTCGGATTAAGAGAGCGATGGTCACTCCGGTGATGTAGCTCTGGCTCGGCACCAACGTCCCAATCGTCCTCTAGCATGCGAAAGTGATTCGCGGGTTTCTTCCAAAGGAGGTGCGGCCAGATCCGCGCGGTCTCGATGGCAATGGCGGAGAGAAGTTCAGGAGGTAGGTCTGTTATTGTGCGCATGGTACGAAACCACTAAGGCAGTCGCGGAGCGGTTCGACAATGGGCTATTCCTGCGCTGAGAATGGGGTACGAGTGTCGCTCAGATCCCAAATCTCGGTCCGTAAAGGGACGAATGGATTCAATGGAAGGCGCGCACAATGTTGACAGGTGGTGGTGGCGAAAAGCAAGGCGCGGAGTTGCCAGCGAAGTTCGAACAAACCTGTATGAGGAAATGATAGCATCAGCGGCATCACCCGGCGCGTCTACAAAGCATCTGTACTTTGTTCTCCTACCGCCATCACGCACAACGCCTTCGGGTCTTCCACTTGAAGTTTAAGATCACAGTCAAACCAAACCATAGTGTACACAGGATCCGACAATTGAATCAAGAAGTAGCTATTACACAGTAGGCCGCCTGAGCTCTTTCAGCAGCTCATCGAACATCCGCCCAACATTCTCCACCGCCTCTGGCAGTATCAAAGGTGCTCTCCAAGCCTCCCTCTGCCTTCGACGCGCCGCATCCTTCCCTAACCCTTCTACAGCGACCGCCTCCCGCGCCAGCGCCTTGCGAAGCTCAACGATCGCGTCTAGTTGCACCGAGTGTTTCGTGTATTGCGGAGCGCCGATGGCCAGGTACTCTAGACGTCGGAATGCCCCGGGCGCCGCCAAGATATCCGCGAGCTGACTACCATTGGCAAGCCAGTTAATCCTCCGCGCTGATCCAAAGTTAATGCAGAACATCCCAAAGTCGCACATCACACTCTCGTCCTCATTCTCCGAGTCGGGCGATCCCTCTCCGAGCTCAGTGCTTTGCTGCGGACAATGCACTGTAATGCTCTCGATCTGCGCTCTCGGGAGACCCGCTGTGACCGCCCCCAAGATAGATGGTGACGACTCGGCTTTCGAGGGATGTGTTATTGAGAGCACATACGCAGCTGTGGACGCAATAGAATGGATTGGTAGCCTGTCGTCGGTGAGGGGGAGATGGTCTTCGCGAGCTGCAGCGGCTACAGTAGTTCGACATAGCTCGTTCTGAAACGAATACATGCGCTGGTCCACGTAGATGTGCGCCAGGTCTGATAAACGGCCAGTAAGCTCGGCGAGCTTTGTGGACGCCGTACAGAGGTCGCGGGTGATATCCTGCGTATTCGCGCGAAGCAGGTCCAACGAGAGGTGTGCATACTTGAGAGGTGGGCAGACGATGCGGCGCATGAGAACGTTGAATGACCTCGGCGAGCGTGCGTGCACGATGAGCCGCTTGAGCGCAGGCAGATTCGCCTCGTAGACTGCGGACGGTGTGCCTTCAGGCATATGTCGGATGTCGACATAGAGTGTCTCTAGCAGAGGCAGATGGGCGAGTACGCTTACAAGGTCGGATACGGTCATGAAGTCTTCAAGGCGGCGGAGGACGCGTAGCGGAAGCTTGTCAAACCCAAGCTCAATGTTCCGCAATGACGATGGAAGCGTGCAAGATGCGGCGAACATGAAGTTCGTGAGGCGTAGGGTGGCGAGTTCTGGCATAGGTGTTGAAAGCCATCGTGGAAACGGTCTGTAAAGTCCATGCCATGATGAAGCATACACTTCCAAAGTCTTCAGCGATAACATGAAGGAGGGCGGATGAACTGTCCCCTCGCGTTCCATGTTGCTGTATAGCCTCTGCCCCGTACGGCACCATATCCTAATGCTGACGACCCTGGTTCCGACTCCGTTTAGTATGCGCCTGGTCTCGTCGTTGGGCGGGCGGCAGAGCGTCAGCGACAGCTGCGATTGACCCGATAAGTGTATGCAGCGCTGTAGGGACGAGATGCTGTGGCTAAGGTCCGCCGGGATGACTGACCACAGCGAGCGTGAATGCTGGAGAGCAGAGCGCCAGAGGTGATTGACGAGTCCCAAGCCGAGAAGTGACTTGACTGCGCCCAGAGCGCGTGCGCGAGTGTCAGAACAGCTATTGAATGCAGTTGACAAGAAGATATCATCCCACTCGTGTTTGACGTAGGAGATGATGATGAACACGGTGTCTGAGAGTTAAGGGTTGATGGTGAGCATTTGAGTTAGAACGAGGAAGAGTAAAGGTGGTGTACCGAATGTTGAGAGGACCTCACAAGTAGCTGTGCGGGAGAGCTCCAGCTCGAGCGGGGAGCGGTTCGTCGTTTCGTACTTCTTCGCTTTCTTCGCCAACTGTCGAGTAAGTAGGGTTATAGAAGCCATCGGAGTGAATCCTGCGCGTCTCGTAAACGATGATCAGCATGGGGACCATTTCGAAAGCCGATTATAGTGCACGAACCTGTGAAAGACGGGTCGATTCAAGTTGGGCCATCTACTCTCCATCCGCGGCGTATTTCATCAAAATCCGCCCTTTACTCCCCAGAAAGAGAGTAGCACGCATTAACGCTACTCTCCTGTGGTTGACAGTTCCGCGCATCACATCAATCGCTTGAAGCCGAGCGCCCGACAAAGAACAATAGACATCCGCTCAGGTGCCCGCCGGAGGAATGGAGCTTGGAGACTAGGAGTACGTCTAGTCAGGGCTCTGGGTCATGGTAGAATGTACAGGCCATACGTCATATATCCACTAGTAGAGAGTAGCAACTTGCGACTTGTCTGCGTTGGGAGACATTGATGCGTGGGACAAGCAGAGTCGCTGTTCCCAATGATCAGTCACGAGGAAAGTTCAAAGAGGATAGCAGGCATACATCGAGCTCGTGTCTCTCGCCAAGCACGTCGCGCGAGAGTACAAGCGTTCTGAAGGCTGTATGAGCCGACAGAAAGGAAGCTCGGACTTTACGGCGAGAGAACAGATTGGATCTGCGTTTGCAAGATGCCATGGGGTGACTCGATACTTCGGCGCTAGCTGGATGTGGTCGTAGGCACTGGTTGGACTGCCCGACGGCGTTCTCCGGGCTCGCACAGGGAAGGACATCTGGTCGCTGTCCAGTTCGAGTTATGCCAAGACCTGTGGTTCTTGCCGCGCAGAAGTTCCTGTGTAGGCAATTCCTCCCGGTGGTCCAGACGATGGATATACGGTTGCGATAACGGACGGAGACTTCACACAGGGAGTGCGAACAGCCAGGTGTAGCTCATCTCAGCTTGAGACGCACGTTCAACCAGAGATATACAGTAGCAGGGGCGCGCAAGAGCAACTCAACATCCATTCGCCGCGCCGAGCGAATATACGGAGGAAGCGGACAGCCGTAACTAAGTAGGCAGAGGAAGAAGAAGTCCGGTTATGGTGTAGGCTGGTGAAGATCTAGATCTGAGTGTGCAGGAACTGGAATTGTATTGTGCGCATGCGGCATTCCCCGAATTGGCTTCTCAGCGCTCGGGACGGAGGAGCGGCAGGCGTCGGATTTCGTGAAGCCCTGTGGCGTGCGGTATTCGAAGCTTAAAGTACATAGGGTCTCGAACATGCCAAATACCGATCCCAACAACCGACCAGAAGCAGGTATACGAGGTACCAGAGTTTTTCTGACAGGTAGAAGTGGAATCGTTACCCGGCCGAAGGGAAAGTCGGGACACGACGTCAAAGCCTGTTTGGTCAGAGGACAGGGAGACGTTCACATCGCCGTATCCTCGCTCGTTTGTGAAGTTAATGGATTGGGGCTTCTTTCGCCGGCGGCGAGATGGCTTCGATAGGTCTACCCTATCCAAAGTTGCGCATGACAGCAGTCACAAGACGCGGGACGGATGGACAACTGTGCGGCGGGCATGTTGCCTGACGTGAAGCTGTGCGTGCTGGACACGTATACTGGTACAGGATAATGTGTGCATTGTTGCAAGCGTTCACGGAGAAAGAGTTTGGAGATGGTGGGGAGAGGCAAGGAGGTCGGTCGTATTCGGACGTTGCGGCGTCGGGTGGAGCGGACGACATATGACGAAAGTTGTGTCACCCACAAGCGTCCACACGAATGATGGGAATGCCTCAGCCTGTCTAAGCGAGGTTGACAACGTACAGCTAACGGTACGGCAGTCTGATGAACCTGGACATATGCTGAGAGAACGGAAGTGGAATATAAAGCACTGTGCCGTGACTGGGTCCTTTCGGAAGTGTATACGTCGGACTTTGGCAGAGTTTGGTGTGTCGCGCGGCGGGCCCCGCGCCTGACCCTCCTCCCTTGTCCCTTGCTGCTTACGCTCATCTCGCTCTCCTAATGCCTCACGACGCTCTGCCGGTTGAAATATTCTGTCAGATATTCCAGTACTGTGCACACGCTGATTCATTGGCCAATGTGCGAATCGGACAAGTCTGCGCGCGCTGGCGCGCTATACTTGATCACGCCCCCCGTCTCTTCCAGCTTGTCGTCCTCGACGATGACCAACATCCTCCTGCTCGCGCACGTGCTCTAGCGCAGTATTTCCTGCATCATTCCGACGGGCTACCCTTTGACGTCCATGCGACGCTACACTCGCACGACAGTCTGTTGCCGCTGCTCAGCCCGTTCCTGTCTGCTCTCCCGCGTTGGCGGAAATGTACTCTGGCCGGCACTCGGGAAGAAGTCATCATATTCGCAGACATCTGGTCCCCCGATGCCGGCGCTCCAGAGTTAGACGCTCTAAAGTTGAATCTATTCGACCCCGCATCACTCTCCCCGCCCGCAACCGCCACGGTCCTCGCACCACCGCCCGCGCCTGTTCCCCCCATAGATGCTGAACCCGAGCCGGAAATTGCCGTGCCAGAGCCGAACGATGTGCTCGTCGAGTTCTCTGATGCAGAAGACGACGAGGAGCCCTCTCCCCCGCCGCCGACGTTCCGCCAGGCTACGACGCCGCTAACCTCGAACTTACTCTACATGGAACTCACAGCCACCTCCCTCCCGCGTCCGAACACCCTCTCCCCTCTCTTCTTCGCCAGTCTCGAGATCAAGGAGACTTCGGCTACGAACGGAGGCCTGGGCAGTACGGCTGACCCCGCATCACTCCTCCGCG
The DNA here is from genome assembly GCA_001632445.1 of Peniophora sp. CONT. Classification (NCBI taxonomy): domain Eukaryota; kingdom Fungi; phylum Basidiomycota; class Agaricomycetes; order Russulales; family Peniophoraceae; genus Peniophora; species Peniophora sp. CONT. Next base: position 8,965 of record KV424584.1, read on the forward strand.
TGCTTACCGCGTGTCCCGCACTCGAGTTCTTCTCTTACGCCGGAACAATGGCTTCCCCACCCAGTCGGGTCAAAGGCGAAGTCGCACCCCCGGTGGCGATGCTTCCGCGCTTACGAAGTCTTGTCTTACACGGGACGCTATGCGCGAGGATTCTACTCAGCTTTATCGATGCGCCAGCTTTAAGAGAGCTCTACCTCGAGTTCTTGAACGTCGATTGGCGCTTCGAAGTGCGAAATCCATATTTGCGCAAGAGGAGGAGAGGAAGGAGTTGGAGTGTTAGCGTCAGCGCTAGCGAGGATGGACAAGCGAGTAGCGCGAGCGAACATCCCAGTCCGCCAAGTTCGGCTACGAGCTGTTCGCCTTGCGCTTCTCCATCGCCTGCACCTGAAATGGGCGAGACGAATGCGCCTATACCGCTCGCGCTGCAGATCCCGGCTTACGACGAGATCTTTGACGTGCCCGAGGAACCCGGTCCGTCGACGTCTTCTACATCTGCATCTGCACCGCCCACCGCTACCGCCGACGATATCCGCGGTCCATCATTCCATACGAACATGTACAACGACTCTCTTACCGATCTATCGTCTCTCACCGATTCCGACGTCGAGTCCGAATCAGGCTACGAAACAGGCGATTCTCTCCCTTCCTCACCCGACCGGGACTTCAGCCAATCTCCCTGGTCAGACCACGCCACGGGAATGGGCGTCCGCGCCTTATTGAAGAGGAGTAATCCGCCGTTGAAAGTATTGGAGATGGATTACGCGGATATGAGGACGAAGGATTTCGGATGGCTGTTTGAGCATGTGGATAGTTTGGAGGAGTTTAGAATCGTGGCTAGTGATATGGCTGATAGAGTCGTTGGGATGCTTGCGCCGCCTGCTGGTGGGGATGTGGAGTTGATTGATGGCGGGAAGGGCAAGGGGAAAGCTCGGGCTGAGGATGTGGATGTGATGGATGGACCGCGGATCGCTTTACCACGTATGCGCGCGCTCGAATTGCGGTATTGTCAGCGTTTGACGGGTGATGCGATTCTTACGGCCGTACGAGGCCGCGAAGAATTGGCGCGTGCAGCCGAAGCTGCGTCTTTATCCCGTAAAGGCAAAGGACGAGCTCGAGCTCGACTATCGAGCGAATGGGACGATACACCCGAAAGTTCACGTTCGCCATCACCACAACGACAACGGGATCGTTCGTGGGAAGATGAGGAGGATGCGTATGCTGGGCGCGCGTGGACGCTTGAGGAGATCGCTATGCGGGAGAGTGGGAGAGGGAGGAGAGGAGAGATGATGAGTTCGCAGACGCCGGTTAGGCTTGAGGATGTTGCGATTGTGGGGTGTCAGGGGTTTAGAGTCGAACATGGGGAGGAGCTCAACGAGTTGTTGGGGGAGAGGTTGAGGTTGCAATAGCGTTATGTTTTGAGTTTGGTGATCATGAGGTGCGTTTGACTCCTCAGAGTTGAGTTGAGAAGGATGCGAGCTGATCTTATTTGTGTAGATCTTGTATAAGGTGCTGAAGGATATTTACGCGAGGGGTACGAGTACGAGTGTCACGATGACCCACAGCCTAATCCTCCGTCCCGTATCTGTATTTGCTTTTGACGTTGTTTATCTGGATGTAATTGTTGTTTACATAGACTATGTGTCTGTTTTGTTGGCTGAAGGCGCTCTTAGCTAGTGCCGAGAAGGTGGTGGGTCGGAGGGCGCATAGCGCGCGGGCCTCGTATCACAACCGCTTTGTATCCTCAAAACTGATGTGCCCTCGCTCTGGATCATTTTGTCCACACCAAAATGTAGGCATGAGATAATATATGTGCGTAAACAATAGAAAACAGGGCGAGCATACAAATAGATATTTTACGGGCGGGCTCATATTACACGAGTACCTACAGCGTCAAGAAGGCACTTGAACATCAGACTGACACGAGAATGCGCGTCAGACGACATCACAGGCGCTCTCCAGGTTAGCCTCAGTTGCTTCCTGATTACTTCATTTGGTAGCCCCTGAGCTATGAGCGCGTCTCGTGCGCGATCTTTGCGTTCGTCGACCGCGTCGTGCAGTTCTACTGAGTAACCCCCTATCTTCGGCAATGCAAGAGCGAGATATTCCAACCGAGGGAATGCATTTGGCTCGCGCAAAGCAAGCCCGAGCTGCTTGCTGTCAGCAAGCCAGTTCAGGTGGCGCACGGATCCGACATGCTGGAGGAATGAGGTATCTGGAAACACCCATACGCAGTCCGGGTCATCGTCTGGGCCATTAATCCGACCCGGGCGGCTGTGTACCGTAAGGGTGTCGAGGTCCATGTTGGGCAGACCTTCCAAGATTAAACCCAGAATGGACGACATATCCCGTTGCTGTGTCGGATTGTGGTTGACCGCCAATGGGCGAGTGACCGTCAGCACGCACACGGCGGTTGAGGCAAGGCAATTGGCCAAGAATTTGTTGTCAACGAACGATACGAAATCCTCGCGAGCTCCCAAGGCCACAGTGGCCTGGACTTTTCCGTTCGCCTCCGAAAGAGGATTTGCGCGGTCATCCAGATATACATGGCCGATATCGAAGCGGTTAGGTTGGTCGGGTGAGGGGTGAGACCCCTTGAGGACGAGCCTAGCGAGCAGTCCTGAGGCGATACTGAGTGTATGATCTGGCCTCGTTGAGTCGGCGGGCGAGAGGTCGATCGAGAGGTATGCGCGCTCGAGTGACGGACAGGAGATGCTAGACACGAACGTGCAGAACACACCGGATGTTGCAGAACGCACGGTAAGGCGCTTGAGCGCAGGAAACTTCGCTTTCCCAACTTGGGACAGTGGGACTGCCGGCATGTAACGCAGATCCACGCAAAGCACCTCCAGTGACGCCAAACGCGAAAGCACGCCCATGAGATCGGCCAGATGCATGCTGATCTTCCATACTTCGCCGTCGGGAAGGCGCCACGGTGGCGGGGTGAATGCTAGAGTCAACTCTCGCAAGGCGGGCGGTAAAGTGCACGACTTCGTGAACTCGAAATTGGTGAGGCGTAGAGTGGTGAGCTGAGGTGGAGGCGCACGAAGCCAGAAGTGGGTTTTGGGGTTAATTTGCTTAGCGCACACCGTGAGATTCTCCACTCCATCGATGAAGAGTTGATAGCGCTCATCTGGCACCCTATGGGGAAGTACTCCTTCATAGAACTCTGTTGGAGTTTCGCAAAGTAGCCGAATGGTGACGAGCCTACGAGCGAAGATCCGGTGATCAAGGAGTTCCCGATAATCCTTGTCGGGCATGGCACTCATCGTGATAGCCAGTGGTTGCGTTCCGCGGGCTTGCCATAAACAACCTCGCATGCTCCTGTCCCGCATTGTCATTGAAGCCGGTATGACACTCCAGAGTGTGCGTAAACCCGAGATGGCATGGTTCCAGGCGCGATTGACAAATCGCAGAGCAAGAAAGGACCTCACCACGCACAGGATGCAGTACTGAGACCGGGCGTCAAAGGATTCTCTCAAAAAGTAAAAATCCCAACCAAGGTTGTCCTTGACATGGAATACGATAACGAGCACGATGTCTATTCCAAGGGTGTAAGTAATGGTTCCACGCGCTTTGAACAGAGTGGATGAGACGTACCTGTCACGGACAATGCTTTAAGGACCGGCGGGGTGTAGCGAGAGTCCGGGTTCGGCAGGCGAATAAGTGCTGATGTCAATTATAAGCGGGCTGCAGAGTCTGAGGATATGTAACGAAGATATTCACCGTGGAAGTCAGCAACTGGCGGATCCTGAGTGATTGAAGGACCAGAATGATGGTTTGGCTCGTCCTCGTCGCCTTTCAGCTCCTCAGCCGTCTGTGCGGGACGTTCCGGATCAGACATGCAGCAAGACTCTAGATAAAAAGCTCGGGGATGGCGCCAAGAAGCAAAGAGCGGGTTTATTCGAGATGCGCGATGCAAACGTGGGGTGGGGTGCGAGATGAAGGCGCAAGGAGGGGATTCAAGGCCAAGAAAGGTGGTGTCGAGTTATGCAGACGCCTGCCGTCAGCCCACCTCTTATACGCGCACGGGACGTCCATCGTCCATCTCGAGATGCCAAGAACACCATTGTTGAACAATAAGATTGTGCTGCGTAAGGAACAAGGCGAATGGTGGTCACAGAATGAACATATTCTTGGCCCACGAGCCTCGGCCAGACCGTGCCAGCGGCCCATGGACCGGTCGATCGTGAAAGATGGCCGAGGACTTCCCGTGGTCGCATTGACAGTTCGATATCATCCAATCGAGAAGCCGTGTTATTGTTGAGAGTTGACAGATGCATGGAAGACAATATGAACAATGGGCAAACAATAGGTTGGGTGGCGTGCGTCGTCCGCGTCAGAGATCGCAGGACAATTGAATATTATCTGGCTATCCGATCAAGTATCTCATTCCTCCAGTCGCAGACCACCGCAGCATGAGCATATACCGTGAAACAAAGCGAAGGGGTCGTGCAGGTGGTCGTCGTGGTTAGAATCTGAAATCAAGCCCCGCTATCGGCTGCTTTTGTTCTCATCGGCCCGGACCCCGCGCACTGCATATAAGGAGCACGCGTCGCGCCACCGATCTGCATCTTGTTCTTTCCTCCCATCGCCATGTATCCCCTCCCATCATCTTCGCATTTTAGTTACTCTCTGCTGCATAGGGCTTGCGGCGGCGGCGACGTGGAAGGTCCACCCTTGTCCGGAAGCCCGCTCGTCCGCTGTGGGCCCGGCTCGATCTACAGCTTCACCTGGGAGCCTGCATCAGTGTTTCCGAAACTCGTGACATGCCGACTGTTGGTACTGTACATGGGAAAGTAGGGCTCACCTCTAAAGGTCTCTCGGGGTCGAAGTTGCAAGAAGAGTCGTTTGGTTTTGCCTCCATTCCGTAGCCTGAAGGAGACACTGGGTGCTCGGTGTCGTCTCAGGTTTCGGTTACTTTGGGTTTGCAGCGCGTACTTTAGTGCGGTACTCGCTGTAGACCCGGCTCGATCTACAGACCGCACCTGAGTCGCCCGAGACAATTGCGTTCGTTGTTCGTCGACGGCTCCGAAACCCGTCTAGACAGAATCAACAATGAGGTTGATCAAGTTCCCGGGAAAGTAGGGGCCGCGGCTAGATGCTTCTCGGGTGCGAGACTGCCAGAAGAGTCGTTTATCTCCACTTCCATAGGATTTGTAGGGAACACTGGGCGGAAGCTTGTCTTTTCATTGCGGATGCACAGTGTTCTCTTCAGACCCGGCTCCCTTTCCCCTTCCCTCCTCTAGCCACGCGAACGATCACTGGATGGTCTTTCAGGCGCTGCGACCATATGCGAACGACTTGCGAAAGGAAGTTGTTCAGCGGTTGCCAATTTTTCGCCTCGACATCTCGCTTCGCGCGAGTCACCCGGATCTGGATCGTATCTTGCGGTTAGACAGTGCACTGGGTGTATCGGGTCTGCAATGTTTTGACCTTTGAACTTCTTCATTTGGAGCTGTATTGGGCGGTGTGAAACAAGTGTGACTTGACACCATGCGGACATCCGCCGCCTGTCATAGTCTCGCTCCGTCTACAGCCCGCACCCGGGAAACCTGCCAGGTGTTCTCCGAAACTCGCGACCGTTTTGAAATATGAGCCTCTCGAGAAGAAGTACGGCTCACCTCTATGGGTTTTCTGAGTGCAGAGGCTGCAAGACGAGTTTTTTTTTTCGTTTTATAACTTATGTTGACTGTTAATACTTCCTCTCCGCATTTTGGCGCGTGAGAGACCACTGCGCGCCGCGACCATATATCTTTTGGCAGGTCATTTTGAATAGTGGTTGCAAATGTTTTGCGTCTACACTTCGCTTTACGCAAGTTGTCCAGATCCGGTTGTGGCCCGCGGCGTACGATCAGTAACAGTGGATAACTTAACTCGATCTATACTATATGCCATGCAATAATACATGCGGACAGTATAAGTAGTGATTCAACATGTGTACATGCCAGTGTGCTTATAGCTTCGGGATAAAATGTCGATATACCTTCTTGTTTCTCGGGGAATCATATTCGCGGAATCCAGTAATTGAGGCAGATACATTGAAGTATAAGCAGCTAATTATAGACCAGACATAATACACATATATGCTCATACCACACGCCGTCCCACAACCTCGAGGAGCTCGTCGAACATCCCCATCACGTTTTCCTTCGCTTCCGGCAGTAACAGCGGTGCCTTCCAAACCTGTCTCCGCAACGATGCCGCAGCATCCTCCGAGAGTCCATCCACAGGAGCTGCGTCTCGCGCCCGGACTTTTCGATCCTCCACGGCCTTCTCCAATAGGACAGGGAACCCCTCCCACTCTGGCAATCCAATTGCAAGATAACTTAGTCGGCGGAATGAGCCACGCTGCCGCAGTATCTTGGCGAGACTAACACTGGAGCCGAGCCAGTTCAGTCGGCGCGCAGACGTGACCAACTTCAAAAAATTGGTATCGCGGAAGACCCATACTTTATCATTGGGCGTGTCCTCCTCGAGAGGAAGTGGCTCTTCTGGGCGAAAGTGAATCGTCAGGCTCTCGACGTCCAGTCTCGGTAGACCTTCCAGGATGAGACCTATAACGGATGAAGAATCACGGTCCGACCGAGACTCAGGTTCTATAGAGCGAGTTACTGTGAGTACGAACGCCGCTGTCAACGCGATACGATTGATCGGAATCTCGTCATCAACGAGCGGGAGCGCATCTCCACGGGACGCGATCGCGACAGTGGCCTGAGTTAATACGGCAACGCCTCTGCCATTCTTCCCAAAAGGCTCTCCACGGTCGTCCAAGTAAATATGACCAAACTCGACGACGTCAGGTTGCCCCGATGAGCGATGTGAGGCTCTGAGGGTGAGCTGGGCGAGTCTTTCTGAAGCTGCCCTGAAGTCGTGCGCCACTTCTAGCGTCTTCGCCGTTGCGAGTTCAATTATGACGTACCCGTGCTTGAGCAGTGGGCACGAGATACAGGACGCAAAGTCGTTGAACGCCTTCGGCTCGCGTGCCCGTACAGTCAGACACTTGAGCACGGGTAAGTCGACCTGGCTAGCCGCTGACAGTAGAATTTGCGGCATGTAACGCAGGTCGGCGAAAAGCATCTCGAGGAGTGGTAGATGCGAGAGCACCCCCATGAAGTCGTCAAGATCCATGGGCTTCCCTAACTTGTGGTACCAAGGAGGAGGTTCTGTGTACTCCAATGCGAGGCTAGTCAGCGCAGCCGGCAACACACAATGCTTTGTAAAGGCGAAGTTGGTGAGACGGAGATTGGTAAGGTGCGGTGGGGGTGTGCGAAGCCAAAACGGCGTCTTCTTGGCAAGCTGTTCCGCGAGAACCTCCAAAGCCGTCACAGTAGCAATGAGAGACTGTTGTCCGTCTGCCGTATTGTGTCGCACCAGTTCGTAGAACTGCGAGGGGCGTTCACAAGACAACCGCAAGCCAGTAAGTCTATCTGCAACAGTGCGGAGTGCTCTCATGATCTCTTCGTCGACTTGGAGGTAGCGCAGCGTAAGAGTCATCTGCATATGGCCAGACAGACGCATGCACGCCATCAGACTCGATAACCGATTTGCTAGAGTGGCTGGGATGACGGCCCACGGAGAGTGGAAACCCTGAAAGACATTTCGCCAGAAGTGATTGACAAGCCCTAAAGCGAGGAAAGACTCCACGACGAGCAAGAGTTCATCGCGGTCACGTACAGCATCGAAGGACGTAGACAGGAAGATATTGTCCCACCCATGCAGGTCCTTCACGTGAGACATGATGATGAGTACGATATCTGTCATAGAGGTGTAAGCGAAAGTGCTGAGTGTACCAAAGTTGATAGGGCGTACCTGGCACGGACAGTGCGTCGAGGACCGGCGGAATGTAGCGAGAGTCCAGGTTCGACATTCGGACAACTGCTGATACCGTTCGTAAGCACTCGAAGACTATGCGGATGATGGAGATATGTACATTTCTGAGCCTCACCAACGGAGTCTTTACCCTGGAATGACCCCGGGCGAAGAGGCTCTTGCACTCCATCGTCATCGCCCTTGAGTGTTTGAATCGTTTTTGTGGGATGACTTGTATCGGACATGCTAGCAGAACTTGGGAGAACAGCTCGGTAGCCGTTGAAGCACGCAGGTTCACAGGAAATGGGAGGTAGACGCAGGGTGCGAGGTGAAGGAAAGCTCGGGATGCACTAGCCAGAAGAAGGGGGAAATCGAGCGGGGCAGCTGATGCTTTTAACCACGATCCTCCATTGTCCATGTCGGTGGGTCTAGCACCATCACCTTATCTCCCCCGCAGCACAACCACATTGTGCAAGAACAATAGCGGCCATAGATAAACACGTTCGAACCCACGAGGTACCCCCGAGTCGCCCTGGCTGTGCATGGGCCACTTGTGGCTCAATGCGGTAACGCTGGCAGTTCGAGACAGCCTCATCATTGTAAAGAGTGGAGACACGTGTTGAGGATAATAGGGAAACGACCGGGTGGCGTGGAATGATGAACTAGGACTGCCCGAAGCTCGAGGGTGCGTCAGAGCGCATCGCAGGTCACCCGCTGATATGAGAAGACCATCCATTCTGACGTGCCATCCATGAAAACCTTCGAGCCGCTGATTGCTGGGGAAGAAAGGAGTGTATAGCATGAACTTGGGCGGAGGGTAGAGATAGATTCAGAGAAGGGGCGGGACGTGGTCGGAGTTAGAGATGTTGGTTGTGTTCGGATCAATCGACCTGCTTTTGTTCTGCTCGGACATTGCCGACATCGCTCTCGCGCATACTATAAGGACAACGCGTTTCGCCACCTCAGGCTTTATCCCCTTCCTTCCTCTCGCATCGTCATGTTGTATACAGCCCCTACCTCCCTCTCCCGATCTCATGTACGTTACTCTGTACAGGGTTTGCAGCGCGTGCTTTAGTGCGGTGCCCGCTGTAAATCCGGCTCGATCTACAGACCGCACCTGAGTCGCCCGTAATTTCGAGCCATTCGACGTCGACGGCCTCGAAACTCGTCTAGACAGAGTCACAATAAGGTTGACCAAGTTCCCGGGAAAGTAGGGGCCGGCGGCTAGTTGCTTCTCGGGTGCGGGACTGCCAGAAGAGTCGTTTATCTTCCATAGGATCTGGAGGGGACACTGGGCGGAAGCGTACCCTTTAATTGCAGATGAACAGTGTTCTCTTCAGATTCGATTTCCCTTCCCCCTTCTCTCCTCAAGCCGCGCGAACGATCACTGAATGGTTGTTCGCGCGCTGCAGCCATATATGAACGACTTGCGTCCATACGTCGTTCAGACCATGCTGCCAATTTTTCACCCTGTACTTCGCTTTGTGCGAATAGTCACGGCGATGCTGCTATTGCGTGGATGTACTAGTATGCTATGCGATGTGGTACTGATACTATACCTTCTTTGTACACAGTTGGTCTTAAGTATATCATCGGCCAGCCTCGTCCGATGCATCCCTGTTAGCTCCGTACTAGGGGACTGGAAAAAGAGCGATCACAGTAGTGCCTTGTTCTATCTAAAGGTACGATGTTAACATGGCGAGCGATAGAATGCATGCACATAGAATGGAGAACAAGGACGCAAACCACAGCGGAAACCCTTTTGTTCCCCGCCGCGGCCATCGCCGTGATCGCACGCATATAGAGACGACGCGTTGCGCCACCGACCAACCTGCCTCTCCCTCTCCCTTCCATGGCCGCGTCCCTCCTTTCCACCTATCTAGGGTACTCGGGAACTGACGCGGCGAACTGTTGACTACGCTAGTAGACCTTTCCGCCCGTCGTTTCCCAAGGACCCGGCTCGCTCTACAGTCCTCAACCGATCGACCTGCCAGACGGCATGAGCCCTGCAACGCTGCGCTGGACGAGCCGATCAGGGCAATACGGGTCGTTTCTTAGGGTCGTTCGGCGGCTGCAAGAAGAGTCGTTTCACATTTCTTGGGGGCTGCAGCGAGCGGCGCGGAAGAAGTGGTAGTTTTTGGCCGCGGACGCCCGTCGTTCGCTACAGTCTCGCTCAGTCTACAGCTTGAACTTGAGGAACCTGCCAGGCGGGCCAGAAACTCATGGTCTGACGCGTGCCCGTGGCCAGCATGAGCCCATGCAAGAGGTAAAAAGTACGGTCCGCCTCTATGGGTTTCTCGAGTGCGAGTTGTAAGAGGAGTTAGTTTTGTATAGGGTCTGCAGTGGACGGCGGCGTGAAAGGGACCACCATATCTTGGAAGCCCGTTTAGTCTGCTGCAGGCTCGGCTCGATCTACAGACCTCACCGAGTGCCTGCATCGGCGTTTGTGAAACCGTGAGATATCGCGACGTACGCGTGCGAATATGGTCGCGGGTAGTAGAAAACGCTGCTAGACGTATCTCTGGTGCGGGACTGCCGGAAGAGTCGTTTGTTAATGATCATCCAGCCCGAACTGCCTTGACCTCGCTTCGGCCAGGTCATGTCAGAGGCTACCAATTTTTTGATATCGTACCTCGCTTCGCGCGATAACCATAGTCTACAGCTCATAAGCTTGCTTGTCCATACTGCACATGTTGAATTAAAGGATGTATCGCTGCAAAGATCATTGTGCTGACATCCCATACAACGGAATGTCCACGGCTTCATTCGTACGTTCATCGGGGATGTGTGGCGAGTACACGGCAGAGCAACTCCAGTATTGCGACGAGAGGAAAGGGTCGTTGTCGCCGTTCGGGATGAGTTCGCGACGAGAGTCTGACTACGGGAGACTAGGATGAGTGTGTTCGGGATGAGTGTATTCGCGCTGCGCATGCGCGTTCAATCAGTGGGATAAACCCTAACCTGAAATCACACCATGCTGCACGCGATCGTATACGATAAAAATCACATTCTCATTCCTTCAGATTGGCTTCACATAGATGCACATGCGTCAACGTATTGTTACTGATACTGTAGGTACGTTCAAGAATTGAGATAGCTGTATGGAGAAGAGCGGGAGCACCCCGCGGTTAAAGAAAAGCCCAAGAAAAAGCAAGTTGAAGCAGGAAGCGTAAACCAGTATGTAGGTAAGATCGTAAATGAAAAGAAAAAAAATCGGGTAAGCATGGAATAGGGTGGAAGGAAAAGTCGGGATACAAGGAGAGGGTCGTCAAATCGAGACGGGAAAGGGAGGAATGGGGAGGGCATAAAACAATACTATGGAATAATGAAAAAGAAAAACAGTAGATTTGTGCGGGGCTTTGAGTTGTGAAGAATCGGTCGAGGCGGAGGCTGTGAGGGGCGGATAGTATGGAGGGGGTACGCGGCGGGGTTTTAGAGTAGTATGTATCGCATTTGTAGTCATGTTTGACTTGGGGATTCTCATCGCAGGAAGGCAGAAGGGAGGGACCGAGAAAGTGGCGGAATGGAGTCGCGTGTCAAGAAAGATAGCAAAGAGATGGGACGCTAGGCTGGGAGAAGACAATGATGCTCATGCGGATGGCGTTTAAACCTCAGCGGTCAACTCCTCGTCACTGCGGGAACGGGAACGCGAGGTAGCGTTGGTCGTCGCCTTCTTCACATAAGACGCAGAACGCACAACACCGTTCTTGTATGAGGCGCGAGACGAGCCAGCACGGGTGATCTTTGCGACTTTAGGCGTAGGCTCGCCATCGTCATCACTGTGTGCCTCCGGGGCGACGGTGTCAGAGGTAGGCGCAGCAACCGTCGCCTCATCGTCTTCATCCTCATGGTGCGAATGAGAACGCGAACGAGAGCGCGAAGCCTGACGCTTATCAACGACAGCAGCATTGTCCTCGTCCTCGTCATCACTATGACCCGCCACAGCCCCATTGTCCCGCGCCTTCGCGAACTCCTGCGTAAGCGCCAGGCGCGGCATCGGCTTTCCCGCCTCTTCATCTTCGCTATCCCACGGATCCGGGCTAGCCGCCCGTGCCCTCTCCTTCTCCGACTGAGGAACGAGCTTGGAAGACGAGCTGCGCGACTTGAACAGCCTACGAGGCGCGCACATCTCGCTGGGAGAGTATTCGGGGTGGCGCGGGCTGAGCGTTGAACGAGGGTCGGGCTGAGCGCCAAAGAACGGGTTCGCGAAGATCTGCTTCTTGCCGCGGCTGTGGTTTGGATTTGTCAGTCATGTGACGTTACAACCACAGGAGACGAAAAAATACTGACAAGACGTAGGTCATCGTCGGGAGCTCCGGCAGCGGGGTCTTGGGCCCAAGAGGAGAAGAGGGTACTTCGACGTCCGAATCAGCGTCCGAATCGGCTGCGGCATCGGCCGGAAGCGCGACGAGGAAAGGGTTGTTCGGGCTATCGCGGACGGGGCGGACATCCTTATCCTTGCCCTTCTCCTTGGAAAATGTACGACGAGGCGGTGTCACGGGATCACGAGGGCGAGTGGGTGGTGGCGACAGGAGCGTCGACGCGGCAGCCGCACGCGACGCCGATGCGGTGACCTTTGGCGGGGACTTTGAGCGCGTGCTCCTACGCTTGCTCTGCGTGGTCGCACGCTTCTTCTTGAGTGCCGGCTGCTTCGGTCCCCAAAACTCGTCCTCCTCCGTCTCGTCCCCACCACTTGCCACCGCTTTGCCCGCCTCATCCAACCGGCGCTTCTTCTTCGATGGCTCGGGCGATAACGGCCGAGGCAGCTCATCACTGCCGTTCTCTTCATCGTCCGAAAAGACCGAAGAGCGAGAGCCAGTCCGCGGTCGTTTGCGGATTGTGCTGGGAGGTGTAGGGAGCGACTCGGACGCCACGCTGTGGCTCCTACGCAGCGATGACGGCTTGCCGGGGTTCACGAGCGGGAACACGCTCGTTGACTCGGCTGACATATCGAGAATATTTGAAAAGGATTGGAAGAGCAGAAGAGAGATGAGAGGGAGAGTTGGAAGTTGAGAGGAGATGGAGGTGGGAGCGAAGCGACGGGGCGCGTGGTCAAGTTCAGGGCGCTTGTTCAACCGTGCACGTGGCTTATGTAAGTTTTTGATTGTTCTTGACAACCGCTTGTGCCCACGGTCAGCGCTTGGATCCTTGGACCTCGACGGGCATCACTATGGCCCAGTAATTGTAGCTATCTTTCCGCAATGACCATTGCGAGCTCTCTCCGGCATAGCTGTACGATGCTTTACGCTCTGGGCGGGACATCGGAACCAAACTGTGCCCCAAGGAGGCCGATAGCACGATATGTACCCCACTGGCGGTTCCCGTCTGCGGCACCAAACAATAATGTCAAGCTTGCCTCCAGCGCCCACCCTCCCCCTCCTATCTCACCTTTGAACTGCCTTCAGAGAGTCTAACTTCTCTGCTTCAACAAGCGCGAACCTCGTCGGGATAGAGACGTGCACCATACAGTACCGACCTGCCGAAGAGAACACGAATGAGCAGTGAACGTTAACCTTCTGTCTGTCGCCCTAATCAACTGATAATATGATCTCTGCTCCTCGTGGACCTCTTTGATAGTGCTATCGCTTGCGAGATAGTCGGCTCAAGGTACCGGCGACATGTTTGGCCCGTCTCTCTGCCAACATCTGTCTGTACAGGAATATGCGGCAGTGGTACTGACTACTCATCGCCGTAAGCCAATTGACTTGATTCATGACTCTCTACGTGGAAAGCCAGGATGCGTACGGGCTACGGGTTATATCAAATCATAGAACACGGTTCATGAGCGTCGAGCGACGTTGCGTTGAACAGGTGGGCCGTGCGAAATCGGCAATATACTATATCAACTAAGCGAAGTCTGCGCGAGCGACTTGCTCCCATCCACCACGACCGACAAACCGACACTCCGCTTCGCAGGCAGTATGTCTGAACCTGCTTTCTCCGCTCTCAGCTAGTATACTGACGAAATTATATGATAAATAGCCTTGCAGACCTCACACTCCTTATCTTCATCACTCGTTCCTTCTTTCGAGGCCCACTACTAGACAGTCTGGCATAGTCTTTGCTCTCTTCTGAGCGCCTCCCGGAACATTGCTTCCTAGTCGTCGTGGCCATCATGTCTAATTGGCAGGAGTCTCTTTTGCCGGTGGTTCTGGCCTCATCGATGCACCTCCAGCCTCCTGTTGGAAACGCTCATTCTTCCGAACGACCCCCATCGGAGCTATCGTCTCCGCGGAGAGGTAGGCATCCCGAGATGTTCAAGCGCAAGCAATGCACCACGCTCAACTGTCTTGTCCTCACAGGGGAACACTGCTATCTATGCAGAGCTGAGGGTGGGCGTCTCATGCGCTGCAAACGCGTAAGTCGAGTCTGCCACCTCGCCCTTGCATCATGTGGCTTATGCGTAATCCCAGTGCTCCACTTCCACGTACTGTAGTGTTGCTGTGAGTCCACGGAGATTCTATCTACGACGATGCGGGATACACTGACCTCGGCCTTGCAGTGCCAGAGGTCGCACTGGTACGCTTCGCGATTTCCCTTTCGCATCAACTAAGCTTGACGTGACTTGATACCAGGGGCGAGCACAAGCTCCTTTGCAAGAATATGCTAGCCATGCGCGTAGCGCCAACGAATCGCATCACGGCTACGCTGCGGTTGGCAAACCGCGTGCAGCGCTGTATGGTTGAAGCCTGGCTGGAGATGCTCGCCATCACGCTCCTCGGCCTTATCGAGCACCCAGAGCGCGCCCAAACACATGCATTCCTTCTCCGCTGGGACATCGTCCCCGTTATTTCGCCACGCGAGTATCGCGAAAATAGCGCACCTCGAGAGCGTCTGAATGCCGCTGGCGAACAACGCTACATGCTCTCCCTCCGAAACTTCGCCGTACAGAGTTTCGATCGTCTTGGCGAACCGACTGACCTCCCTGGATGTAATGATTGGAGCTTTGTCCGTGAGCGTCGAGCGCATGAGCCAGAGACTATCATCCAGCTGGACGAAGGAGAGCCTGATCCCATGCGCGTCGTAATGCTCAACATGGTCGATCCGGGGCCTGAAGATGTCACAGACACTGAGGTACTCTGGCGGCGCATGCTGATACGCAACGAAATGCTTGATCTCACGAGGGACATCGAAGCACAGGAGCTTCCCGCGAATGGCCTTCCGGGAGAGAACATGAAGGATTACTGCGTGAGGTGGGCTTTGGTCTGCTTTCTTCTTGACTGCGCGCTGCTCATCCTAAATCTATAGAGTCATCAACGAGCTCATCATCAAGGACGTTGGTAACAAATGGAAATTGCGTACGGTGCGTTTTTGTGATGCACGATCCGCTACCGCACGCGTTGACGCGAAAGGAATAGCACCTGCCACTTCAAGAAGAGGCTTAGATCAAGACCGATCCCCGATCCTACGATACTCCATGATACCCGTCGCTCGTTTACGGAACACGCCTGTGTTTCTCTACAATATCATGGCAGACCTGATGGGATGTCCAGTAATTGAAGTGATGTTAAAAGTCTACGACCACAGATACCTCAGGCTCACACACGCATCACCGTCGTTCTTACACGCACACCTACTCTGGCAATATCCATTACGTATGGAGTTCCGCGTCTTGCGAGGTCATCAGTCTCCCTTCTCTGGCTACTGAAGTAACCAGCGTGAGTGCGATTGGGCGCTGGCATGGGCCGCATTAGACAGATGTGGTGCGGCCGACGTTGACATGTGGCGCGTGTCGCACATGCGACCCCGTCTTCTTTAAGCGAGTGAGCATCCTAAGTCCATCGCAGCTTTCTCCAGTACCTCCACTGCGCATCAAGGTACGTATCCCCTGGATCGTCTGCAGGCTCTTCTCACAGGTTATGCAGAGAACCCTTGCGTACTTTGAGTCGTCGAAACATGGCTTCTGAGGGACTTGAGGTTGTGAAGTACTGCGAAAAGACACCAGCGCCTACGATTGAACCCAACCATCGAGGGCGAAGGTGCCATGTCTGCGGCAAGGAGGACGGGAAGCTTATGCGCTGTGCTGCGGTAAGCCTTTGGCGTTGCCAGTACGTCTATATGTCTTATCTGAGTCTGCGGTTGTAGTGCAACCGAGAACACGTCCTATACTGTAGCCCACAAGTGCGCCCGAGCTCAGTTCTTATCTATATATGATTCTTACCCACACGCATCTCAGTGCCAAAGGGCTGACTGGTGCGTTGCAAACCGCTCTACGCGGCGCCAGTATATGGATGTAGCGCTGACCTTCTCATGAAAACTCAAGGAAGATACACAAACTCACCTGCAAAAAACGGTCTGAGGTCGTGCGCACACAGTTGGGTGCGAACATCGCTGCTGTTCTGAAGCGTCTTTGTAGCGAGAAGGCCGCTCCGCTTGAGGCGCTCCTGCGTTCAATCGTCATACACCTCCTCGATCTCAGTGCGCACCCCGAGCGCGCTGATTCGCATTTCGTCACGTTTCTCTTTGATTTCACGCCGGTCTCGAAGAACTCGAAGTATGGACCAAGCGCGTTGCTCGACATCCCATATGGAGAGCGCGTTCGTCCTCATCTTCTCACTGCATGCACTACACCTCGGGGAGAATATCTGGACCGTCTTGCAAGTGGGGGCAGTCAGGCTTCCGATTGGAATGTTGGACACGAGGCGCTGCGACAGGACGTGCAGGACAACTGGAAGAAGACCTATCCCAACGAACCGCCGTTGAGAATCGCCACCATCATCTACCAGGCAATCGTCCCAGGATGCGAGGGCATCATGGATTCCATACGATTCGTCAAGATGGATGCGCAGGAGATCGAACGAGAGACCCTCATTACGAACGTCAAGAAGTTCCTATGTGGGCTTGGGGGCTTTACGCAGAGCCAGCCAAATGAGGAAGACTCTGATCCTCTCGACTCTCTTGCTACGAGCGCTTGGACAAACCAGTGTGTGGGGTGTGTAGCACTGATGTGATGATAGCATCTTATACTGACATATCTCACAGGCATGTCAATGATTTCATCGCTGAAGACGTCGAGAACAAGTGGAAGCTCCGTGTGGTGCGTTGAAGAAACCGCTACTCTCAAGTATCAATCACCGTCTAACCTGCACCTGATATAGGATGTACCGACCAAGGAAGCCACTTCAGCGCCGGCACGAAAGGGACCATGAACATTCAATTGAGCACAACACAACGTCTCCCTACCGATATCACACAGTTGTTTCTGGATCGTGTACTTATATCATTCTTGTGGCCCCTCTGTATTGCTATTCGAATCCGAATCCGAGTCCTGCATGCCTTTGCGCACCTGCTCGGCCCACACCCTCTGAAAGTCATCAATGCCACGACCTGCGCTCAGGCTAAGCGCCTCGAGGGGGACCATGTTGTGTACGTTGGCCGGCGTGGCCGCCGGTTTCGCATCCATACCTATGACGCGGAACTCGGGCAGCGCATCGCTTGCCTCTTGAGTGCGTAGATGTAGCGCGTGAAGATCTTCGTAGGTGAAGAGGAGCGCATCTGTGCGAGGAGCGTAGGGTGCGAAGTCAAGGACGTGAAAGCGGGAGAGGTCCCGCGTCAACAGCACATCCAGAACATCTAGGCATCATCTTAGCGCCGAGTGTTGGGGCGAGCATAGAGGACAGCGTACAAGATCTAGGCCCTCGCCATCGCGGCGCGATCTTCTTCGCCCAGTATTCCATCACGTTACGAGCGAGCTGAGTTTGCGTATCCGGTTCATTGAGCCAGTCGTAAGGATTATCATCACGCTGTGTGATGCCTGTAGGGTAGCGTTAGTGGTCTGACTATGACAACATGCCCAGATTGTGTACCTAACAGGGCGCCGTCACGAACAAAGCACCTCAATTCCCTCGTACGTTCGACGGGATACCATTTCCGCAATACGAGCTCCAGCTCATACTTATCCGAGTGGCCATCTAAGGGATCGTCCTCTGAACAGCCTGCGAAAACGTTCCCCTCGTCCAGATCGTGGGTGATAAAGTCAGAAGACTTGAGTAGCATATAGACGTCCGCAGGCGTGATGCATTTCAGTGGCGATGACGAGGGGAGAAGCCAGCTAGCGTCCTTGATAAAGCGTTAGCGAGCTGATACCCCAGAACCCACTGTAAGCGTACCTTCGGCGACGAGAAGTTCAGTTTCGGAAAGACAGCCTCATATTCCCGCACAGCGGCGCGTATCTGTTCGTCCAGTTCCGGGAATGAGTGATTTGCCGAGTCCTCTTCATCCTCTTCTGATGAAGAATCTTCGTCGTCGACGTCCACGATCGAGCTCTTAGCCGGCCTAATCCGTAGTTCATGTCCAGCCTTCTCCGTCATGCAGGACCACGCACGAACACATCGTCAGAGCCTTCGGGCAGAAACACGCCATCCGCGTTCAGGTATGCATGAAAGCCATCCGGAACAGGCCGTATCACTGTCGATTTGATGGACAGAGAGGAGAATACGGGGTACCAGGATGAGAACTGGAATGCAAGGACATCCGCGCGACGCAGAGGCGGGAAGAGATGTGGACTGGGATTCGCGTCCATCGTGACAAGTTTAGAGATCGAGCGGCAGGACGTGCTTGTACTGGAGCACGTAGACGATGTGACTTCTATAGTAAGCGCGAGATGAGAGTCAGAGACAGGTGAAGCGTCCAAAGATTCTCTGACTGCTAGAAAACGCGATCATATGACTTTTCTCGACCGTGCCGCTCAAACTCGTAGTACGACTCGTAGGGTCTGGGTACAGCTAGCGCGAGAACGACGACTAGAAACTCATTCGAAGGTCTAAGCGTGTACATCTCTTCTGAATCACGTACAGTCTACCAAGCGCCACATCGCGGGAAGGAGTTACATAGGCATAAACAACGGCGTCCACATCGTACGCTACTGGACGCATTACGAGACTTTAGGCCAACATGTCGGAGAACGGAGATTCGAAACAGTCCAGACAAATTATAAGAGCAAATTATCGAGGATAGAAGCGGGAAAGGGGTATGTATGTATGGCGACGTTGGCGTCTAAGCAACAGAATTGCCGTACGCGAGCGTACCCTGACCGCGCTCGGGGTCGCTCATACGATGAACGCGAACGGTATGCCCAATATGGATGTTGTCCATGCTCTGCGGCGTGATAAGAATGTACTGCTTTCCATCGCTTGAGTTGGCCGTGTCGATCTGAGCTCATGATCAGCTCGCTATCCCTAATCAATCAATAGAGAGTGAAAAATAAAACTCACGATCATCTTCGAAGAAATACGCCTATTCACGGCGTCCATGAAGACATCGAACTCATCTAAGCACCGGATGGGACTTCCAATACTCTCCCACATCGCCAACAACAGACAGATAGTCGAGAAACTCTTCTCTCCACCGCTCAGTGCACGCGGGTCGCGCTCGCGGCTGCCAGCCGGCGCGCCCTGCGTAGCGTTAACGTCGTCGGTCTGCACCTTGAGATCAAGCGTGTGGTTGATATGGTCGAAGATGACCTTGCCGAAGTAACCGCGGTTGGAGAGATGGTACTGGAAAGTGACCTTGCAGCGGAAGGCGATGTGACGACGGAAGTCGAGCCACTTCTGCACACGCGTCTTGACGGACTTCTTGAGCATCTAGAAGGAAGGTGGGGAGTCAGCCAATGTTCATCGACGAATGCAAGATAGATGACGCGTACAAGAGTCAACTCGTCGAGCTCGTCAAGCTCGCCCTTGACCTTCTGCAACGCCGCATGCGTCCGATTAACCTCAACCGTCATCTCCTCAACAGTCGCCCCGTCCCTCTTCTCCCTCTCCTTCAGTGCCTTCTGCACGCCCGTAAGCTCCCTTTCAATAACATCCGGCTTCCTCGTATTCTCAACCCTCGCACAATACTCGCTCGCCTTGGCGCTCCAATTATCAAACTCCTCGCGCAACACGTCCTCCGCCTCCCGACTATCCTGCAACTTCTTCTGCTCCTCCGCCATCTTCTCCATATAATGCCTGGCATTATTCTGCGCCTGCACACGATCCAGCACCGCAGCCTCGACCTCGACCTGTGCGGCCTTCAATCGATCATGGAACTCAGCAATCCCCTTCTTCACCTCCTTATGCTGGTTCATCAACTCGGTGACTTGAGCCGTGATCTCCTCGCGCTCCTTGACAATAGGCTCGAACTGGGCCATCATCTTCTCCAAGTCGCGTTCGAGGTCCGCCAGCGAATCGTCCAGACCGGCAGTCTCCAGCTGAACATCGTTATTGACCTCCTCCTGCAACTGATCGCGCTTGCGCCTGGCCTTCGCGAGATCGCTGTGTGCGCGCGTCGCAGCTGCCTGTAGATACTGTCAGCAACTAGAACATTGTAAGCCGTGAAATATCAGACGAACCTGAGCGTTCTTGACCTCAGCCTCAAGGCGCTTGAACGCCGGCAAGAGAGGTTGAATCCTCGTGAAAACCTCCTGGAACGCCTGCTCCGCCAAATGCTCCTGCTCGCGCCAATGCGCAATCTCAGCAGCGCTATCGCGGCCCGTAAACATCAAATGACGCTGATCGTTCTGCCTCAGCTTGTTGAGCGGGATAGACGAGCCTCCACCGTCGGGGTAACGCATGACGCGGAACAAATCCTGAGTAACGGCCATACCGCCTCCGTGAACACCACGAAGAGCCTCGTCAGCTTCGCCACGACCACGGAAGAGCATGGTGCGCTCGATGCGGCCTTGGTTGATCATGATACGCTTCACGTATTCGTCGCTGATATCGAGCGCACGAAGAATGGTCAGGAAACGCGGATCAGGCTCGCCGGCGCTGTAGTCGAAGAGGTCGACCTCGGCGACAATGATCGACGCGTGGGGGCTGAAGAGGAAATATCAGTACGAAACGACGCAGACAACGGGGTCAAACACTTACTTGCGAGAATCCTTGAGAATCTTGCCCAGCGTAGCACGGTCGCGCATATCGGTGACAGCCCACGAGCTCATCATCCCACCAATCTGAATCCTCAAAACCTCGCTCCACTGTCTATCGCGAACCTTGACGAACTGACCCAGAGGACCAACAGGCGTATTGCCGTGCCAACGCGTCCGCGAAATAGTCTGTATAACCCCACGCAGATTATTTCCAAACGCAGCGAGCTCATCGCGTACGTTCCTCTCGACGTTCTCCCGTTGCTGTGACGCGCCATGCCAGTTCTGCTCCGCGGCCTGCTTCTCGCGGTCGCCTTGCTGTCCGGCCTCTCGCGCGGCGTCGCGCTGAGCCTTCTTCTCGATGATGAGCGCCTCGGCCGACTGGAGCGTCTTCTCGGCGGCTTCGACTTCAGACTTGGCGTCCTCGTAACGCGCAACGAGTTTCTCGTGCGTGCCCTCGGTGTAGGACGCGTTCTTCGCCTGCTCCTCGCGTTTCTGCTTCTTGATAATTTCCATCTGATTACGGATAGACCCGACCTCGCCGTTCACGCTCTGCTCATTGTTCTATGGGCTCGCGTAAGTAAAAAACAAACAAAAGAACGTCTCCATACGCTAGATAGACTGACCTTAAGCTCTTGTAGTTTCTTCTTATGACCGTTGATCTTAGTCTTGATCTCCGTATCCTGGGCATGAAGGTGCTCGATATTCCCAACTTCGGCATGCGCCTGCTCCTTCTGCTGAACGACCTCAGTAGCCCTCTCGACAGCCGCCTGCGACGTATCCAGCGCCTGCTGGACCCTTTCGACGTTATGTTCAATGCGCGCGGTAGACTGGACCTTGGCGTTGAGTTCGTCCTCCTTGGTCTTGACATGCGCCCAAGCGAGCTCCTTCTTTAGACGGTCAATCTTGTGGCGGTGCTCGCGAGCGGTCTGGGCCTCTTTGAAACGCATGGACGCCTCCTTGTAGGCGGACTCGAGGTCGTCGATGGCGCCACGTTTCGTCTCGATAATGGACTGCATGCGCTGGACGTTCTCCATACAAGTCTGGTATTCCTCGGAGAGTTGCGAGAGTTGCGTGCCCTTGAGGAAGAACTACGAAGGCGTTAGACAGGCGCGTCTCAGCCAGCGAATATTAATTACCTTGTACTTGTCTGTAGCGTGCGCAGAACCCAAAAACTGACGAGCAGCGTCTGAGAATAGATGTCAGGAACGCTATACCGTCTTATATGCAAGCGGCGCTTACCCTGGGTCAGAACGTTCATCGGGTTGTCGACCTGGATGTTCATATGGTCGCAGATAGCGGACAGCTCCTCGCGCTTACTCGAAACCTTCTGGCCAGACTTGCTCCTAATCTGGTACGACGAGCTGCCATCCTTGGTGAAGCGACGCGAGATGACGATACTGTCGCCATAGACGTCGTGCCGGTACGCCTCGTCGCCCTGATTCTTGAGGGTGATAGTAACCTCGGACGCGCTGTACAATGCTTAGTCAGACGTACTCCGAAGGCGAGTCGACGTATACATACCCCTGGCCCTCGCGAATGAAAGATTTGAGACCAGCACCACGACCAGTCGAGTTGGCCTTACCACCGAGAGCGATGGTGATAGCAGAGAGCACAGCACTTTTACCACCTACAGCGAGCGTCAGTAAATCGTGTAGATTAAGGGCGCAAACGAGTCCTTACTCCCGTTGTGACCTAAGGATACGTTAGCGCGATGGTTATTGAAGCAACCAAGTGAAGCCTACCAATGATAAAGTTGATTTGCGGTCCGAAGTTGAACGTGAGATATTTGTGGCACATGAACTGGTGCATCTCGACCTTCTCGATGATACCGAACTTGGCGACACCCTACACGCAGTATAAATTAGGGACGTGTAATATCTTAAGTACTATAAAGCACTTACACCCTGCTGCTTCTGGCGCTGCCGAATAGACTCGCGAATCTCCTCCTCGTGCTCCTCCTCGAACTGCGTCTCAGCAGCCTCGTCGACGGGCCGGTCCTCCGGCTTCTCAAAGTCGTCTTCATCCATTTCTTCATCTTCCGCGCGCTTCTTTCCCTTGCGACGTTCAATGCGCTCCGCACGTTCCTCGTCGTCTTCAAACTCGTGCGTCTGCGGCGCGCCACCGTCAAACCTCGCGCGCTTGGATCCGCTGGCCTTGCGCGTCTGAGTCTGGGTCTGCGGCTCATCGTCGTCGTCAGTCTCGACTTCCTCGACGCGTCGTTTCGCCATGGCTAAAGTATAAGGATAGAGACGAAGGATGTGGTGGTTAGGAAGCAAGGACGCGTCGCGCAACAGTCAACGAACGACGCGCAGAATTGGCACGGGCTCCACGTGCAAGCGTGTTTGGGTGCGTATCTGGTCCAAAACGGGACTCGCGCGGCGCGAGTATCCACGCGTTTGATGAGAAATGAGAAATGATGGGTTCTCCCGGCGGGCTGGGCATCCTTGGGCGCTATTTCGAAGTATATTGAAGGCTGTCAAGCGTCATTGTTCCATTGACAAGCACGAGTGGGCGCCTGTCAACTTGAACTTGAACCTCGCCAACCGCCTCTGCAAACCCGAGCTCAACGAGCTCCTTCTTTTCTTGTCGTAAGCTGCCGTTGCCTGGGAGCTGCGAAGGGTGACAGAGCCAATCGGCTATATTTCAGCACGTTACGGGATCCAGAACATATCTTGCTTCTTCCGCCCACCCCGTCTCTATCCGCCCTCGTCCCTCGACCTCTCGCTGCTCGTCCGCGACGAAGCCGAGGACTCGCACCGACACTCTTTACTGGGTTCATTTGCTGCCTTTGAACAAACTCTGCACCCGTCCACTCGCTTTCTTTTTGGTTCCCCTGCTCTTGCCCGATTCAACTGACTCCGGCTACCACTCTCGACAACAAATACTACTATGGCAGCACCAGCTTACCGCTCTTCGCCTCTGGCCTCGGGGAGGCCCTACCCAAATGAGAAATCCGGCGACGTCTTCGGTGACCATCACCGAGTAGGGTACGTACACCCTTCCATTCTACATGCCGGCCTTGTTCTGACACGCTCCACACCAGTAATGGCTATCCCAACGACGAAAAGCGTCGCTCCGGCGCAGAAGGCGTCGGCTTCCATCTCATGAACGCCACCGACGACGACGAAGACGACGAGCCTCCCCGTGCGCCAATGCCCACCCTCGCCGCTCCCCGCCCAGGCTACGCAGCGAACGTCGCAGCCTTAAACGCCCGTCAAGCCTCACCCGCCCCATCAAGCATGCCAAACCCTTTCGGCGATGATAACCGCGTGCCTCAGATGCGTCAGGCTCCAGCAGCGCTCACCATCAGCCGTCCACCTGTCGCACCCATCAATGTTCCCAGCACGCCGCATCCCCTGCCGCCTACTATGACGCCGATTCAACCGGTGTTTGCTCGTCCTGAGAAGAGCCCGAGTGAACCGAGCGTGCAATTCCGTACGCCGTTGATGAGGTCGGATAGGGAGGGTAATCTTGCGAGGAATGGTGAGAAGGGCGACGATTTCTGGCGTAGGTTTAGTATGATCGCTAAGGACGACACGGCCAAGAAGGAGAGGTACGAACGAGTTCGAGTCTTGCTTTAAAGTTACATGGCTGACATAACATACAGTCGGTGGTTGCACAAGACTGCTGGAGGCACCGCCCGCTGGTCTCGCTGGGTATGGGTCATCGGCCTCACCCTCCTCGCCTGCATCGGTCTCGGCGTCGGACTGGGCGTATACTCTCACCTCACAAACAAGAGCACCGTACAAAGTGGTCCCAAAGCCATCGGCGGCTCCGAGAACCACGGTAACGACGTCGACCCGTCCACCATAACTGCCGAAGCCGTCCAAGGCGCCGCCGTCGGGTCTGTCGCTGCTACGACGAGCAAACACGTCTCGCCTACATATACCGTCGAGAAGCGCGCACCTACTCCGGAGCCCACGCCCAATGCGGTCGGACATATTCCGACCGGGCATAAGAAGCAGCGCGCGAAGCGCAGTGCCGCTGGCTTGAACCGCCTCGACTGATCCTCGTCATGCCCTCAGACCTTACACGCTTGCCCGTCACTCGCACGCACCTCCGCATTTTGGGATAAACGCACGTCCTGTCCGCTCTTTATAACGCATACATGAGATACCCCCGCATCCAATACGCTCCAAATCATATCTTCATCTTTTTTCTTGGATCTTATGTGCTATCAATTGCCCCCTGCCCTTCGTCATTCCCCGTGTGTTTATAATACCCCCCGGCCTACGCTCGCTCTCAGATCTACGTTGGATTTACCTCGATTTCGCATTTGAATTCCTTGAATGTGGTTTCTTTCGTCTGTGTGCTTGTACGTAGTTTGTCGGCCGGTGCTTAGGCGATGCTTTCCTTATGAATGCTCGCTGGTCAATTTAGATGCGTTAATCGCAGAAGGAGCAGAGAGGACCATTCAGTGTAAGCTTGAGCATGAGCGTCGTGTATATGCACGAGGCTCGGGTTTATGAACTGGTGGAGACCATCGATCATCGCTCTTCTCCGAACGACGACCAGCTCTAACGCTCAGTTCTACCAAGTACATACTTATGCCCGTATGCAATCACTGTGTTCTGTTCATTCACTTTGCTATACGATACATTTGATCGTATCGTTTCATGACCTGTAAGCTATGAGCGAGCAATCACATGCGTTACCCGGCACCGGCGAACACAGCTCTAAAGAGCGGGGCAGACAGTACCGGGGTAAACGACCTACCCTCATCTCACCTGCCTATCCAAACCATATACCGCCTACTCTTTGTTTGACTTGCCATGCCTATCGTGACTCCTATAACGAAGCTGCTGGGCATTCGCGTGTGCGTACCACTCCTCTCGCCTCAACCTGTGCTTGCGGAACACATATTGACATAATCTATTTGTAGGCCCATAGTGCAGGGCGGCATGCAATGGTACGTGCTTCGTATACCTACTATAATCTCAGAAGCTCACTTCATGCAACAGGGTCGGACTCCCGCCTCTCGCAGCAGCCGTCTCCGAAGCAGGCGGCCTCGGCATACTCACAGCTCTCACCCAACCCTCCCCCGCAGCTCTACGCACCGCCATCCGCGAAACGCGCGCAAAGACTCAGAAGCCCTTCGGCGTAAACATCACGCTACTCCCAACGATCAATCCGCCGGATTACGAGGGTTATGCCCGTGCGGCGGTCGAGGAGGGCGTAAGGATATTCGAGACGGCTGGGAATAACCGTATGTTGTCTTCTCTTATTGGTTTTGGGTTGCGAGAGGGAATGTGTGCTGATGAGGTGCGGTGTGGTAGCGCGCAAGTTGATCGAGTTCTTCAAGAGCAAGGGGTGTATCGTTATTCACAAGTGCACGACGATTCGACATGCGAAGGTATGTGCACTTCTTGCGGAGTACTCACTTCTAGGTGCTGAGTCCTACCAGTCCGCAGCGCGCATAGGTGTTGACGTTCTGAGCATCGACGGCTTTGAATGTGTGTCTATCATTACATCTCTCCTTAACTGGGCTTATTCAAATGTGCCACAGGTGCTGGACATCCAGGAGAGGAGGATATCCCCGGTCTAGTGCTCGTATGTCTTTGCTTTCTCTCTGATGTAAACGTGAGACTCAATAGTATGCGATAATAGCTTGCGCGAGCGGCAGAAGAACTGAAGATACCCTACATCGCGTCTGGCGGTATCGCTGACAGCCGTGGCTTCGCTGCAGCACTTGCACTCGGCGCATCGGGCGTCAACATGGGTACGCATTTCTCCTCTCCTCCTTTGGTCGTTCCATCGGCTCATGCAATCCCGCGTAGGCACGCGCTTCATGTGCACCGTCGAAGCTCCGATCCACCAAAACATCAAAGACCGCATAGTAGCAGCTTCTGAAACCGATACGGCGCACATCTTCCGTACACTACACAACACTGCCCGAGTCTTCAAAAACTCCGTCGCAACCGAAGTAGTATCCATCGAGCGTCGTCCAGGCGGCGCAAAGTTCGAAGATGTGCGTGAGCTGGTTAGCGGTGTAAGAGGTAAGAAGGTGTACGAAACAGGAAATCCGGACGAAGGGATCTGGAGTGCGGGGTTGAGCGTTGGGTTGATTCATGATGTGCCGACGTGTGAGGAGTTGGTTGGGAGGATGGAGAGGGAGGTTGAGGAGATTATTGAGGGGCTTGGGAGGTTGAGAGTTGAGAAGGCTAAGTTGTAGTTCGGACCGCTCGTCTGCGCTCTGTAATGCTTTTGTATTTTGAAATTGACTTCGCCAAACATTATCTATGGCTACAATTGAAGTAAACTTGAAAGCGCGGAGTCCTTTAGCGATGTCACTATAACATGTACACATTGCACAAGTACGTTTTATGTAATCGTGTCACGGAAGCCCATGAGGAAGGACACTGCACAAGTGGTCAATATCCGATGTAAAGACGACGAGCTTGGAACGGGACTTACTGATCTGCAAAGCGGCAACAGGGGAGAACTGGGGGATCATGTGACCACTCAAAGCAACCTCGATGTACGTGAGTCCGCGCTCGCTCTGTACGTTCCCAAGCGGCACATTGTCCATGCCAGAGACCGTAAACGAGTCGTTCTGAAGCGGGCTCTGGAATCCCTGCAGACCATTCCACGTCATATTCTGCAGCACGACGCGCGTGCCCTCGGCGATGAGGATGAAGTCGCCTAGACCGTGTACGACGACGGTGCGGTTGCTCTTCTCGATTACGTTCTGAAGAACACCGTTGAGAGCTGGTGGTTCGGAGGCGTCGCCGTGCGGGAAGACGTTGATATCCGAGCATTCAGACCAAGTAACATCCGTCGGAGCGTGAATAGCCTCTTTCACGTCCTGGCGGTCGAAGTAGATGAACTCCTGCGTCTGCATGAAGGATCCAGGGAACCCTAATACGTCCCAGAGCACGGTTTTTTTACGTATACATGCAATCCCAAAGCTGCTAACTACTGTCCATTCTTTTTTGACGGCTTCAAGAAGGCGCGCAACGAGTTCTTTGCCTGAACTAAAGTTAGTCTATGAAGTTGTTAATGGTAAAGTCAGACTCACGCCGTGCTCAGTGAGTATGATATCGATGGCGCGATCGATCTCCTTGTGCGCCGGAGCCTCGTACCAGGTGAAGTTCTCCCCAGTGCGCTGCTCGTAGGGGAATTCCGGTGCTGTTAGGGATACCCCACATAGCATATGGCCCTCGTCGTCATGATGCCGAGTCATGCGCGGACTATAGTGTTCATCGGCCCAACTGTGACCGGCCCTCGTTTTCATGTAGAAACGTTGCCCAAGAAACTGCGACCAGGACAGTTTCTTGGGAACGGAGTAACTGGCGGTCGGCGGTCGAGCTAACAACCACTCGTAGCGCTGCAATTCCATGCGGGGCTGGCCAGCTGTGATGTCGTAGATAACGTCCATGCGTCCAGAGCGTACGGGTAGGATGCCCTTAACACGGCATTTGCGAGCAACGTCCTTGGCCTTGACGCTCTTCAGCACGTCTGTCACAACGCAGTGGACGAGCCTCAGCTGAGAACCCGGGATCGGAGTCGTGCAACCTATCACCCAGTGAGCGTGTATCTTGTCACCCAACCCGGCCGCCTTGAGTAGCTTCTTGTTGTCGCCGAAACCGTCCGCAAAGAACATGTGGGGAGCGTAGGGGTCGGTCGATGTGAGGGCGTCATCAGCGGGACGAACAGGGAGTTGCCCATCACGCGTGACAATGGCGGCAGAGATGATCTCCAGAAACGCCTGCGCGATGGGCTCCATCCGTTTGAGCTTATCGTCCCGCTGTTTCGCATTCGGAACCTTATAGAAGGTCGCGCTGTGGTGGAGCGTCCAGACGGCCATGCCAGGAGGTAAGGCAGCCAGAGACGACGTCTCACCGAGCTGTACGCGCCACCTCAAAATAGGACGTGGGTATGTGGTACCACCATTCTCGGGGCAGACAACGATGGATAACGAGTAGCCGTCCAGGTAGAGGAGACAGTCTACACCCTGCAAGTCGGCGTTTCGTACCGTGTCGGGGGCTCGCAGCGCTCCGAGGCGGCGAAAGCCGTCAGGGTCGGCGTCCTTCTCCAATTCAGACAAGGGAACGAAGTGGTAGAGATACACGCCAGGCGCGAGCCCGATCTCGACCATAAGACCCGCATCCCAGTCATCCGTCTGGTGACGCGACAGTCTGATTCCGTGGGTGTGTCGCAGCCCGGCTATGTGGTGGTGCCCCATTGGTTGGAAGCGGAAGGTAGCCGGAAGGCCCTGCTCAGGCGACGATCCTAAACCCGCCGCCAATGGAGCCGCACACGTCAATGACAAGCTTTGTACGTCCAGTGCTAAGGAGCTGATCAGCGGAAAGTTTATGCAAGGCTTCGTAAACCCACCAGCTTGATTAGGGAGTCCTTTCGGCAACAAGTGCGTGAACGCAGCCACCTCCTCGTTCGATCTCGACCTCGTCAGTATGAGACCTAGATCCCGTCTCACACCGCCCTCCAACGTATAGACGATAACACGCCACCCATCATCGCCTCGCGACTGTCAACAGTAAGCATCACTGAAACATATGGATTGCGAGAGCGACCGTACCTGGATTTGGGCATAGACACGCTTGACAGCCGCAGGGAGCGCTGAGGACAATTTGACTTCGCGCGTTGCGAAGTGGTACTTCACGCCCTCACGCGCGTAGACGGGGCCGTTCACTTTGACATAACGTTGACCTTCCTTTAGTTCCACGCCGATGAATAGGACGTCGTGGGGCGTCGAAATCATCGAGCCTCCTATAGTGAGCGATGAGTGGGCTGCGAGCGGGAATACATATATAGACCAACCTCGCTTGTCGGAGTCAAGAGTCAATTGCCTCGAGAGCCAGTCCGCACCAACCTCCTCGACGTTATACTTCTCGCGGTCCGGGACTGATTTGAGCAGCTGCTCGACAGCCTCGGACTTGGCTGCCAACAAAGCCTCTCGCTCAGCGCTGTATGCCAAACGGCTTGCAAGCGGATTCTTGTCGACATTCGCCGACGTAAATCCATCCATCACACCAATGAGAACTGCCTCAGACGTGGTGAGGACCCTCCGCGTATAGGACTCCAAGTTCATGCCTGCGGGAAGGTGGCTCGGGCGCAAAACTCTTCCGACTGTGGCCAGTACAACGTCCGTCGATCCAGTGTGCGCACGCGTGATACCGGCATAGTGCAAGACACCCTCAATGAGCTGCTTTGAGAGCACTGACATGTTGTCCCAGTTGAACGGAGACAGCTTGTCGTAATGACGTGTCTCGGTTACGCGGAAGTTGGACCCGCAGGTGACTTGCCCGACGTAGGACAACCAGATCGTACGGCCGTTAGATTTGCCATTGAGCTGGCGCATGCAGAGCTCGATCACCAAGAGGAAGAATATCGCGTGGCGCCCACACCACTGAATGCGGCGCTGCGCTACCTGCGCGATGGTCTGAGCTTCCAGTGGGGTCTCGTCCTCGAACAAGTCTTCCTCGTCTAAAGCCCCTCCGTCGTCCTCGTCATCGAAGATGTCTTCCTCGTCGATAGCCTCTGCAGAACTGCCCTCGCCGACATTGCAGTTGACCTCGCGGGTGTCTTCAAGTTCCTCGTCGACAGCTTCTCCATCGTCCTCGTCATCGAGAATGTCCTTCTCGTCGATAACCTTGCCAGAACCGGCATCGCGGTTGATCTCGCGCGTTACGCATCGCTGATGACGGCGAAGGCGAAGGCGTTCTTCCCGCGCCCGCAGCTCCTTCTCCCAAATGACCTCAAGCTCAATATCGCTCATCTCGGCGTACCGCGCAGCCAACTGCTTCACCGTGCGACCGTCCTCGTCCAAGACCCCTCCCGCGTCCGCCATATAACGCTTCCGCATGTCAAGAAGCTTCTTGCGGTGACAGCCGAGGCCGAGGTAGTAGACTTCGGCAAGCAAGATGTCGCGTTCCGAACGCCTGGGATGCTTCGGTATATCGTCGTGCTCACGCTGCGTGAATCCAGGCAAGGCTTCGCGGACATCGCCTTCGGTCAACGCAGGTCCATTGCTACCGAGTAACTTGTCCAGAGCAGCCTCTGCCCGGTAGTCGTCGCCGATTTTGCGCGCAGGGCTCTCCGAGCTGCCATCAGCGCTGAGCAACATCCGCAACACGGCCTCGGTGATGAAGCTGTCCGACTGCCCAACGGCGGCGATGCGCTCGCGAAGTCTTTCCCGATTAGCTTCGAAGACACGCCGTTCTTCCTGAGATTCGGTCTTTGTTGCGTCCTTGAGATTCATAATCAGTATATGATCGCGCCACTCTAGATGAAACGACCATACCTCGTTCGTAGTAACCTCGTTCTCGTTTTCATCCTCGTTCTCGCTCATCGATCCCTCGTTGACATACTCCTGCTCGCTCACGCCCTGCCAGATATTAGCATTGGAAGCCAAGACTAATGACGAATGCACGAACCTCGCCAACTGCCGTCACATCGTCCTTGACCCGCTCATCGATAACCGCCTTCTCAACCTCTCCGTCCTCGACCGATGACTATAATAACAGTTAGGATATCGAGAGAAGCGGCTGGCAACAGAAGAATGCCCACCTCCTCGACCATCTCGACGTCCTCATCCGAGTCGTCGTCAATGACGATGACGTCCGCCGGCTCTTGAATACTGACGCTCTGCGAACGGTTAAGTACGGAAGAAATGCGGTCAAAGAGAACAGTATACCGTCTTGTTTGCATTAGCATCGTCATCCGTCGTACCAAACTGTCTCTGACGCTTCCTCGGGCGCTCTTCATGGTCTGAGAGTGAAATGATATTTCAAAAGATTAAACGGCAGGAAGATTGCTGACCTTCGCTGCCATTTGTAGACGCAGACGGGTCATCGCCGGGAGAGTACGCCCAACCGACCGGGAAAGATACCTCAGGTACCCTTCCACGAGAAAGTTGGGCGCTTGACTCGTATTCGTCGTCGACGTCCATGGCCTCACGTCCGTGCGCGGGCTCTGGATTAAAATCATGGATAAATGTCAACCAAAGAGGCTATACTTAGTGACACGTACGTTGATCGCCCGTAGACCTTTTCGGAGTCGAGGGATCTGCGTGAGCTGTAGAGAACCATCAATGCAAAGCTGTATAGACAAGGTAGGAACGAGCGTACACGCAAAGCAGCCTTTTATATCACGGTACAGCGCGCCGACTGAATCCCGGATGCCCTCGTTCTTACCCTTTGGCGCAGGCTTGGCTGTCGTGTTAGACGACTTGGAGGCGAGTTGGAGCGATGTGCTCGCGCTCAGACCCTTAGAATGACCGAAGAAGCCGTAGAGTGACCCCGCCTTTGCTTTGTCCTTGGTCATCTCGCCCTTTGACGCCGGCTCAGCGCTAGATGAGACGAAACCCGCCGAGCGTAACCCGCCGCTGCCGACATCACCCGAAGCCGCGGCGAACATCGCGTCCACTTTCCTGGAGCCTGTATCCTTTGCTTTCGGCGCTACGAGCACTTTAGTGACTTGTCTGATCTTTGTGTTAATCGACATACCCATTACACGTCGGTTTTTCTGCGAGGATGATGAGCGTTACGGGCTGACGCGTCCATGGCTGACGGTAATCGCCATGCACGCATCGCGGGAAAGCTGACTAATATCCCACACCATCAATCGGCGCAGACTTGAACTCCTCCCAACGAGGACAACCACTTCCACCTGCGATAAATCTCCGTCTCCATTCTACTTCATTACTAACAATCACATATACAAACATCACTATATCTTCCTCATCTAGTAACCTGTCTCTCCTGTTGACTCCCTATGGATGTCGACACCATTGCGAACCTCCCAAAGACCTGGAAGGCCGTAAACGCCTATCCATTGGCAGCCGACTATCCTTCATATCCTCCCCCTATACCGCAGCACCTACTTACGTCTCGACTTTGGCCTGTTGCTACTACTCGGATTGTGAATCGACTGAATGACTACGAACGCGGCGCCCTTGAGTGGCTTGGAGATAGCTTCTTGGAACTGGCGATTAACCTTCGTGTGCACGAACGATACGCGGCTCATTGCCCGGAACGCAGCCGCAAGGTGAAGAAGGAGCTTGTTTCTCGCCCAACCCTCAGTTATATTGCCTTGTGCCTTAGGCTACACCGTCACCTGCACGCACACTCCAATTCGCCATCCAATGGCGGTGCGGTCGGACAAAGCATGATGGAGGACCTTTTGGAAAGTATTATTGGTGTCGGTGTATATGAAGGCCCTGGTGAGCAACTAGTACATCGTTATGCGATATTTACGCTTACACACCTCAGATCGCGAACTTACATTTGCCTGGGTCTGCGAGCTCTTCGACCCCTGGATTGACGTTCTGCATGCGCATCATGCACGAGGCCCGGCCGCATACCCTTCCTCTCCACCTCCAACTACCGAACCTTTCTCGTATGCCGATAAACCGGCGTATGTTGCCGCTGTGCGCATGTTTGGCTCGCCAGACTCACCACCACCCCGCGTGCCTGTGTTTCCTCCGTCGGCGTACCATCTCCTCTGTCAAGCCCTCACTGCTCGTGGAGCGCCGGAAGTGCAGGCTGATTCGACCCGTACCAGTCTGCCCCTGGTTGCGCTAGGGGCGGCTGTTTGGCAATGGACAGTCGCCAGCCTTGCCATACAGCATGTCGGCTTGCGTACGGCTAGGAGAGTTCTGGATGTAAGTTGTGTGCTTCACGAGACGCGTCAACATCGTTGCTTAGTTTCTTTAGGAACTGCGGCTGCAAATCTCCACTCTCGTCTCATGGGACGAGCTTTGCGATCGCTTCGCAATCGCGCCGTTCGTTTGCGTCGACCCTACCAGTAACGCAGATGGCCCTACGCGCAAGCAGTTGGTGGTTGCAACGAAGGCCATTGTGGGCGCCGTGATTCTGACTCACGGTACGTTCCGTCCGAGTGCGCGCATCTTTCTGTGACTAACCGATTGATCGTCAGGTTGGGACTCATCCATTGACTGGCTCGCAGGCCATATATTTGACGTGATCCCCGACGCGGTCTCAACGGTTTGTAGCACCACACGAACGGACTCGCGCCCGAAGGGTCGTCCGGGCTCGTCAGCACGCGATCGGTATGGTGCCGGGGTTACGCCATCTGCTGGTCGGTGTACCGATAGAAGACCTCGCTCACGCCTACCCCTACCAGATTCGAGTCCCCGTAGTGATTACAGTACATGACCTAACAATTTCTTGTGCTGTTGCTGGCTGCATTCTCTCTGTATCCGAAGACTTATTTGGTCCTCACTGCACGGCAGGCGTCTGAATTGCTTTTTGTGTGTTGACCTTGCCTTCGTTGAGTGTTATCTATAGGTAAAATGTAACCGAACTTGAAAGCGAGTTTGATATTCTGGCATGTATACAAGTACTCGTTACGTAGGAGAGTCACGGAAGCCCATGAGGAACGACACTGCGAAAGTAGTCAATGTTTGATCTGAATACGACGGCGAGGTTGAGACAGGACTCACTAATCTGCAAAGCGGCAACTGGCGAAAACTGGGGTATCATGTGTCCCGACAAAGCCACTTCAATATACGTCAGCCCACGCTCGGTCTGGACGTTGCCTAGCGGAACATTGCCCATGCCGGATACTAGGAACGAGTCGTTTTGTAGAGGACTTTGGAATCCCTGTAGACCGTTCCAGGTCATATTCTGCAGAACGACGCGCGTGCCCTCAGCGATGAGAATGAAATCTCCCAAACCGTGCACCACGACCGTTCGATTACTCTTTTCGATGACGTTCTGCAGGACACCGTTGAGAGCGGGTGGCTCACTCGCATCTCCGTGCGGGAAGACGTCAATGTTGGAGCACTCGGACCAGGTAACGTCGGTTGGCGCGTGGATAGCTTCCTTGACGTCTTGACGATCGAAGTAAATGAACTCTTGAGTCTGCATGAACGAGCCGGGGAAACCTAAAATGTCCCATAGGACGGGCCGAAGCCGGAAGTCAGCTCGTAGACTTACTGTATATAAACAAGCAAACATACCACTATACAGAAGCGACGTTAGCTACGTGTGAATCGCGGAAAATGCAAGTAGTAAGTGGACGCACGGTGTCAAAGATGCGGTAGATGTTGAAGGCCGGGTTGATCCTCTGAGCCTCCTCAAATACGGTATCCCAGATGTCGCAGTTGCGTCCACCCTTCGGCAGAGGAAGGACGCCCTTGGGCGGGTAGGTCACGTGCTCCTGAAGGTAACCGGTGTAGCCGCACGAGTCGGACATGGTCTGTAGCTTCGCCATGAATGCATCGCTACGGTTGCATTCAGTGCTTGGCACCCGGTAGATGCTCTTGAAGACCCACCTGAAGGCAAAGACGTTGCGATACTTCTCCACAAATGGCAGGACCGGGATCTCGCCCTGCACGACGTCCTGTCCAAGCACAGGATCGCTAACCCAGATACCTTGCAAGTCAAGGTCGACAGCGCCAGGGTTCTCGTAGATGAAGTTCGCAATGTACGGCACGTACATGCCCGCGTAACTCTCGCCCGTAATCCAGAACTTCTTGCCCTTGAGCTCGGAGAAGATGGACAGGAACTCGTTCAAGAAGCCCACGAGCTGTGACGCGACGTCCACCTCGTTACGTGCAGTCGGTGTACCCTGCGAGAAACCTGTACCGACGGGCTGCTCGATGTATATGATGCTGCTCAAGTTCGTCCAGGACCATTCGTTAACGGTTGGTTGCGCCTGACCGAGGTTCCTGTGTACATTCGGGTTCAGTACGGTGCTTGTATCGACGACAGTACAAGCGCATACCATGTGAACGGACCGTTCTCTTGCAGTTGTCCTTCGAGGGAACTGCAACCGGGACCGCCATTCGTCCAGAAGATCAGGTCGTCGAGCGAACCCTCAGGACCGGGTGGGAAGAACCAGAAGAAGAGCTACAACAAACGCTTGAGACGACCACGCACACAATTGTGAGCTAAGTTTAAAGTACGGACCTTGCGCGTCTCGTTGGTTGCGTTGGAGATCGGGATAAGTCCAGCCCACGACGGACCGACGTCAAAGTCGACGAGAGGAAGGGTTGTGCCGTCGATATAGAAAGCCGACGCTTTGGGGTTCGTAAAGGTGATGTTCTTCACCTTGGCCTGGTCCGCTCGACGTTCGTAACGCTCCTCAGCCTCTGCGCGTACTGCATCGCGAATCTTCTGCGTAGCGGCTACCTGCTTTGCATGAATGGCATGCGGCGACGTGTCGCGCGCGAGCGTGAGCGCGACGAGCGCTAGCAACCAAGCGCAGACGGCGAGACGGGCCATGGAGAAGAAGGCTCGAGTAATCTCCGATTATTGCCTGTCCGGGTATATATAGAGAGCATCACCGCCCTTGACGGAGAAGCCTTCTTCATGCACGCGATGCTCCAGCGCGATAGCGGTGCGCCATGTGGCCGATACAGTGTTCCGAGTACGCAAAAAGAACAAGACTTCCACCAATGTGGGAACAAGCGCTCTGCTGCCGAGCAATCGCGCGATGGGTCGTTGTAGGACCGGGCGGATCGACGTACAGACGATATACGACCCACAATAAGAAGTCGAGCGCATCGCAGTGCGTGTGTACAGCTTGCACAAATGCGTGTCACCCAGAAGGGCGCACGGGCGTCGAAGACGTCCTCGCAGCACGACTCTCGGAGAATAATCTGGGAGAAAGCAAACGGAATAAGCCACCTGCCACCTGTCGCTGTGCTTTGTATGCCCCACGCGTCCGCTATCTGATGATCTACGTATCTTCTGCCGTCGGCAAGTGGGCACCGTCTGCGGCTGATCTGACGTCGACAATTGGGCGAGGGAGATGATACAGCTCAGTGGTTTAATTGCAACTTATGCTGGACGACCCAGCAGGTCAGGCGAGAGGACCCATGCTAAACATCTCAAACAGATCTCGCCACTTGTACTCGGTATCTAAGGACGCAAGAGGACGCAAGGTAGAATGTGGATCGCCAGGCACTCTGGAAGAAGAAGTGGTGGTGGTATCTTTGCAAGGTGCGGAACAAGGGACCGCGCAGGTCATGGCTCGGCCCGACTTTGCCGACTACGCAAGGTCAAATAGCATAGACAAATGCTCCTAGTGTGATACGTCCAGATGAAAGCGCAGATAGTATGATACATGTGTGTGATCCATGGCTAGTCCGTTTACTTGTCCTCGATATC
The DNA here is from genome assembly GCA_001632445.1 of Peniophora sp. CONT. Lineage (NCBI taxonomy): Eukaryota > Fungi > Basidiomycota > Agaricomycetes > Russulales > Peniophoraceae > Peniophora > Peniophora sp. CONT. The sequence goes on from KV424584.1 coordinate 45,724, forward strand.
CATGACGCTCTTCCCGCCGTCCTTGTACTTCTTCAGCTCCTCGCGCCACGGCTCCCAAGCGTCACCGTACTTCCGGAGCAGGCGACCCAGCTCTTTGCGTTGTTCCTTCTACAAGAGCATTAGCATCTACATCGTACCTAGACACGATGGGCATACCAGATTGTACGGCAGTTCGCCAGCGTACACATCAGTGAAGAGCTCCTTGAGTTCATGGCGCTTGAGCTGCTCCGCTTTGCGGAACTCCGTTAAGACCTCTTCCTTCAGCCGCTCCTTCAAAGCGAGTTCCTCCTCATCTGACCACCACCCGCGTGCGTGCAGGAACAAACGGAAGCGTGCGACAGGGTTGTCGATGCGCTTCCTGTCTTCAACTTCCTGCCTTGGTCGATAGGCGAACGAATCGTCGGAGGTGGAATGATGTCCGACACTGCACTCTTCTATGAGGATCGAGTATGTGCGATATAACATGTGTTCCACATACCGGTACGTCATGGCCTCGAGTAACACACCTCGGCCACTCTCAATACAACGCCGGCGAGCCTCGCGTGTAGCTGCGAGGACGGCAAGTACGTCGTTACCGTCGACGCGTATCGTGTCCATGCCATAACCTGGCCCACGAGCGGCTATACCATCGCCGTAGTACTGCTCTGAGGCAGGTGTCGAGATAGCGAACCCGTTGTTTCGAGCGATGAACAATGTTGGTGAGGGTAATGTCGAAGCAAAGAGCATCCCCGCATGGAAGTCACCCTCAGATGCGGCACCGTCTCCAAAGTACACCGCAGCGCAGTTGCGACCACGACGCTCAGGGTCTCGTTGTAGAGCGTATGCAACACCAGCCGCTTGCGGTATTTGAGTCGCCAATGGTGAACTGATGGTGTGAAAGTGGTACTCCGGGGAGCCCCAGTGCTTGGATGACAGAACAGTCAGTTCCTGCCATGATCACACGTATGAAGCACATACAATTGGCATCTGTTTCCCTTTGGTTGCTGCATCTTCATAATTGCCAAAGCATTGATTCATGGTTGCTTTGAGGCCCCAACCGCGGTAAAGAATGACGCCCAATTCACGATACTGAGCTGCGTTCCTCAGTATGATATCATCAATGGATGAAGGTGATCGTACCAAGAACCCTAAACGATGCATCATGAGTTAACGCCGAGCGGGGGAATGTAGGGCACGTACTCGTCGTCGGGCGCAAGTCCTGCAGCCGTTCCGATGATGGTGGCCTCTTCTCCATACTGAGATTCAAACTGTCAGACCCTTGTTGTAGTGGGGCTACCCTAGATGAACTTACCGCTGTCATCTATGCACGCAGAAGGACGAGTGTAATGTCAGCGCCACAGCAGATGTATCAGCGAACGGCACTCACGTAGAAGGATATTTTGCCTTGTCTCTGGAGATTGTACAGCAGGTTATCCATCGTGGGTAATAGTACCATGTTCTCATATCTAAAGCAGGGTCAACAATAGATACAGATGCAGCAGAATCAACAATGAGCCGCACATTCGCCTAGCAAGGTCACGATCAAGCTAGATACACCACTCAGTGTATGTTCAAGCAGAACAGTCATGATTGTACCTCTGGCACCTCTGCGCCTTCAATGATATTTCCAGCTCCATCAAGTACTCGATAGGTGGGTATCTGAGTTCCGCCTCCCGTGACCGAGTTGAAGAAGGAGAGGGTGGGCGTTATGAGGGAGTGAGAGCTCGGAAGATGACCATGTCGCTCTGTAGGTATCTCTGGCGTCGAAACAAATATGTATCGACGAGCAGAGAGCAATCTGCGGGGAAGAGAACGAGTAAGCGGCCGGAACATGGTCAAGAACAAGCGCGAGGCGCTTGTGGCAGAAGTTGGACAGAAGCGAGTGCGGGGTATGATCCGACCCACGTGGACCGGTTATTGTGTCGATAGTACAGGCAAGCAAATAACCTCAATGCAGAACCACCATGATCTAGTAAGACTGCCTCGCGCTCATGGTCCTTTCTTGTTTTCTCTCTGCGGTTGAACTGAGAGAGAGAGAGATGATAACATGCAATTAACGGGGTACGCGCCTACGAATTTGCCTCTGAGCCGTGATGCCCCTGTTCAAGTTACCACAACACCGGGCCACGTTTACATCTTCCGGTCGCCAGGCTTTAGACGGTCCAACAGAAATTCACAAGGTATCACAGACGGGGCCGCCGCGGTTTTGATGCAAGCTGCCCGCCTTGGTTACCGGCACGAAGCTGACCAGGCGTGAGCGTCTCCCATCACTGAGATTGAGCGGCAGTTGGCGGAACGACGTAGGTTCCTGCTGACGCTGCGGCCATTTGTACTCAGGTTCCTTTCAGCCTTCACGACAGTCGACGGGGTTCGACAGGCCATTGGCGCCATCTACCTTATCTCTCTTCGTTCTTCTCTCAGTTGCATGCATCACCCTTGAGCTGCTCTTCCACCCCAGCTCTATTGCAAGCAGAGCAAACTGCAGACTTGTTCAAAGACGATGGGCGTCGCCCTGCGGGCCATCCTCGCCGTCTTGGCTCTGGGACCGCTGGCCGTCCTGGGCAACTTTGATACCGTCTCTTTTTCGCCCGTCGAGCAGTGCGGTGCTTTCAACGTCTCCTTTGGTGGCGGCGTCGCGCCAGACGCGCTCCCCCTCATCCTCACCGTCATTCCTTTCAATGCCAGCCCCATCTACATCCAAATCCCTGAGGACTCTTGGAATGCTACATCGGCTACCGGCGCCGCTATAACGTTCTTACCACTCGCTGCCGGTACCAACTTTCTCGCATCGCTCGACGACGCGTACGGTCAACCTACCGGAGTAAACACGTCCGACGTTATCCTCGTTGGATCATCCTCATCGAACGACTCGTCCTGCCTGGACGCTATAACCCTCGCGCATCCATCCACATTCGCCATCGAAGGCGAGCCCTCCCAGTGTGAAGGCACAGTCGTCACCTTCAACTCTTCCACTGTCACTTCGGCACCCTCTGTTCGCGCCTTTGTGCCCCTCGGACCGTCGTTCGAGCTTTCCCCTACGAACTCGACGTCTGGCGAGGCCGACTACCTCATGAACATCACCCGCGGCACTCAGGTGGCCTTGTTATTTGACGGAGGCAGTGACAATGCTCAAACGTCGGATCTGCTCACTGTCTTTGGCGACACATCCAGTCCGACATCGTGCCTCGCGACAAGCGCCGCTTCAACTACCCAGCCCCTGGGAGACGCTACGACTTCGTCCGGCAGCCTTTCAAGGTATTTCCCAATCCAGCAACGCCCTTGTTAATTAACCAGCCCCTGACCACGTTCCTCCCAGAGTGTCTATCATTGTCATCGCGATCTCAACAGTGGCCGTCACCGGAACGCTTTCGCTCCTAGCAGTGATTTTCGTCGCGCGAGAGCGTCGCAAGCGCCGTACCGCCCAACTTCGCGACCAAATCTTCCCTCGGTCCGATCCAGAGAAAGTAAACCCATTTGCGTCTCCCGTGCAGCCTACGGACCAGCCTCCCTTCGATCCTCGTGGGCCTCCGCCTCCACCAGGAGGTGCAGAGCAAGCGCCGCCTGCTCCCTCACCTGCACACTTGGCGGACATGCGACAGACGCGCGTCTTGAGTGGTACCCCTTATGGTGGCATGTCGCCCCGTTCTAACACGCTCGTACCCGACACGCCAAGGACGCCGAAGAGTGGCGCATCGTCCATCTTCGTGCTTCCGTCCCCGCCGCCGCCGCCTATCATGACGCTGCCTCTGTTCACCAATCGCTCGTCGCCTCGTGCCGTGCCCGGACGACATGGTAGCCTGGCCAGCGTGAATAGGCGTACCCTGGCCGACCTGGACATCGAGGGAATGCTGGAACAGGCCGCGTTAACGCCTGGTCTTCCTTCAGCGAACGCGATGACAGCGAATGGTTCGCGCTCTGCAGGGGCTTTCCCGCCGTCGCCGGGATTGAGCCCATCGGTCTTCTCTCCCGGCTCACGGTTGTCGCCTGTCAGTGCAAAGCGCGATGCTCACGAGCTGGATGTCCCGAGTTCGGCTACCTATTCGGAGTTCTCGCACGGACAGGCTTCTCCAGCCACTCCATCGTTCCGCACCACCAATCGCGCCGACCCGCCTCCGTTCTCCGCTGGCGTACGTAGCTTCGCCCAAGCGCAACAGCCAGTTCCTCGCGGCGACTCTCCCCACGCAGTGTAATCTCAGGTGACTCGTTCCGGTACTGTCAATGACGCCCTTCCATACTTTCTTGTGCATCTGCTCTTAATTGCAACTACATTATCCCATGCTCTTCCGCTGCAGGACAGGCTACGCTCATTCGCTTTTACATGTCGTATAAACCGCCATGGCTTTTCACTCATTTTTTACCTTCGACCCTTCACCATCTACATAGCCATGGTCATATTCTTGTTGGGATTTTTGTTTCTGCCTCACGAACAGCATATGTGCGCAATTGTAGTTCCCATTCAACGGATGTCTGACTGTGAACGTGAAGCGTGCAAATTCTCTCAGTGTATCTCTACAATTTCGATGTACGATACGGATGATGCATCTTGATAGCAAGCCTATCCCAGGCTGATCTCGCAAAGAACGGGTCGGAGCTGTCGTGTGCTGGGAGTGTGAGCGATTGATGTCTTTGGTGCTGATCTTGAGCATGCTGGCCAGTGAGCGCTGGTGAGCCACCGGGCGGATGGCAACAGAATGTAGCTTGATAGGCCAGCGTGAGATTACCGTCGAGATCGGCGTATGCCTGAGGCAGAGGTATGCGCAACTGTTGATAGTAGACTTGTATTGGTCGACTGCATTTGGAGGGCGCAGCGATGAGCAAACCATATCGCAGGGTGTCTACCAATTGTAGGGATCTCGCAGGTGAAAAAGGAAGCCGGGAGTGTGGTATGGGCAATCGGTCGTGGATAGCCCTACAGCCATGGCACGTCCGTCTCAGCTCATCGCTAGCAAAAGGAGCACGCTGAACGGAGTATGTGCCGACGAAGAATGTAAGCAGGCTGCCACCTGTCGAAGACGATCATACGTCAAAGGAAGTTATCTTGATCAGAAATGGTCGGGGTCACTGGTGTTGTAGACTACAAAACGCGCTAGATGGTGTACTCGGGCGACGGCAACAAAGTGGTCCCATGGTCAAGAGCGAGAAAGCTGTGGACCAGTAAGTACAAGGTTTACAGCTGTGCAAGCGCCTCTTGACTGTAAGAACCTGGTCAAATCCCACATTCTCACCATGCACCAGTCGTTTCGCTGCAGTCCATACGATGCCTTGTCGTGAGATATACCAGCGCAACGATGAACACACTTGAGCGGTTGTCGATGACGATCAGCAGTGGCGATCGTATGGTCCGAATAGACAGAAGGGGAAGCAGAGAATTGCGACTGCCATAAGCGGTCCTGCTCAACTCATGATCGTACAAGGGGCTCAGACCATTCCCTGAGGCGCATCTCGACTAGCCGAATGGTGTTAACATCGCGTGTGGAACATGGGACCGATGGACAGGTAAACAGGCCCATCAGAGAGGATCATGCACGAAACTCAGACAGACCTTGGATATTGAATTGAGATAAGTCGGGGAAGTCGGTAGCCCAGGTTGCAGAGCACACAGTACTGCCGGCATACCGGGTCGATCTAACAAAGTGGCCTGATGAACGAATAGCGATCCTCGACCTGCCTGATTGCAGGAGCCAGTCATGCTGCTACTTCCTGTGACGTTTCCTTGTCGTTGCTAGCAAGGAAGACCGCAGTCAGCAGGACCGATACAAAGGTAAGCAAGCAGATAGGTCAAAGATGATCATACGTGAGAAATAGCTTGCATCAGACAAAGTCGGGGATGTCGGGGGCTCAATTGAAGGTATCGGCTTTAGACCTGGCCCGATGAGACGGACGACGCAGTGGGTCTTCTCGCGTCGAACTGAACCTGCATTATCGCCATCGTGGCAGATGCTGGGAGATTCAAGGCAAGTGGACTGCCACTCGAAGCTTCAATCGCAAGACTGGACATCATACACATTTGATTTGTTCCACAAGGTATAGGTGCTTCTTCATCCATATATGACGCATGATCAACCGACAGTCATCGAGAAAGGTTTGAGCTCATGCGGAGGGAGTCGCTGTCGGCGCGGCAGCCGTGGCAGTCTCAGTAGCGACAGGCTTCGACTCTCCGTTGAGCTTCTCGATCGTCTTGAGCGCGAACTTGACATGGCCGTTGTAGTTGATCACAGAGTCCATGACATCACTGCAAGTACACACGCAGAATCAGCATCGTGGAAACGGACTTCCATTCAACGGGAAAGGCGTACCGAATAACACCCTTGTTGTCGATGACGAAGGAAATGCGGCCCTCACTGAGGCCCATGAGACCCTTGCCGCACTGGAACGCCTTGCGCGCGTCTCCCTTCTCATCACTCAAGATGGGGTACTGCATCGTAGTCAGATACAAATATATGACGGCTTCAGTTTGGCTGGACGTACGTTGATGTTGTTCTCCGTGGCCCAAGTCTTGATATCCTTCACAGGGTTCGGTCCAAGACCAATCAAATCGACGGCCTTGTCGGAGAAGGCGCTGCCATCTACATCCCATAGTTGTGAGCGTGGTCCAGCGCAGTAAGGAAGCTTTGCTCACCGACAAGCTGATCACGGAAACCGCACATCTCACGACTGCAGCCATATGTACCTACACATTACGCTTGTTAGCCCATCATTCGTGAAGGACGAAAAGATCTTGCCCACGCACCGACACTGGGAACAAAGAAGACTACGGCAGGCTTGCCGCTTGCGCCAGGCGTGAACGTGAAGTCCTTGCCATCCACATCAGGGGCAGTGAACGTCGGAGCAGGCTTATTGAGAAGAGGATGCGGCATGGTGGTTCGTGCAGAGGTGTGTAAGCTCGCTCGCGATCGAGGGCCGCGCGGTTTATGAGCCTCGACTTTTCCGAGTCGCAATCTGGCCACACAGGTTCACACTTCGGCTCGGCTATAGTGCTAGCCGGATGGGACTGAATCGACCCACATGTATGCAGGGCTTAGTACTGATGCTGTACGTGTATGCAGTTGGGTTGGGACGAGGAAACGAAGTGCGGACATGGCGGTAGGTTGGTGGTTCAACGTGCGGGGGACCTTGTATACTACTTGTGATCGCTATGATGCCAAGTCTTTGAAGCTTATTTAATTAGACGTTTGATTTAGGAGTTGGACGTCGGACCTTCCACCCAAGTACCAGTCAGAGCATGAGTGCGCAAACACGTTATATGCAAGTTGGGCCCGGCATAATATTATACTGAATAGATAAAATAACAGTGTCAGAGTGCTAGCTGAGTATTTAGGTACGGATTGACGAGAAGAGCAAAAAGGGTAAAAGGCGAAGGAGAGTAAGCATACGAAGATTGTTGTTCAGTACACAGTCCTGTGCGGATATCTGTGCATATTTCCTTCAATTTGCAGAGACATGGCTTCATCTGAGCGGAGCTTATAAAGAGATGTATTCGACCACAGCTGTGAGCGTCATGGTATCGTCATCTCAAAACCCGACTGCACAGACCGAGATGAGCGGACGAGCGCACTATCGGTGTACCGAGCATAGTCGTGTGCCGCATGCACTACGACAACTGGACTTTGCATTAGCCTCGTCGAATGCCAGCAAGAGTTATGATTTGTCGGTCACATCCAACACAACGTCATAACAGCCCTGGTATCCTCGAACAGGAGCCTGAGATGTTGTAGCAACATCGCGGTGCCCGCCCTTAGGCGTGCGTGAGCGTAGTAGGGCCCTTGATAGACATATTTCCGATTCATGGCGCGAGAGCATGGTGTGTCGGGTGGTGCGCGAGTGAGCGAACAAGTGGGGAGCGACAGCATGCAAAGCAGATTATGGGATGGTAAGGGTAAATATACGCAATCAGGCAGAAACGTCCGTGTTCTATTTTCCGACTGCTTTCATTGCACCTGCGCTTTACGATCAGCCGGGCGTCCGTGTACCAGCAGTCTCCGGCCAATATACGTACCTGCGTTCTCCTCCGCAAACCTCGCTCCTGCGCGCTCCGAGTACTTCATGAACTTCGCCGCGCAGCTCTGCATACATGATTCCTGTAAAAGACGTAGCTAGGTTAAGAGCGCATCACACATTGCAACACTAATGTCCGCACCTCCTTCGAAGATAGCGCCTTGCTCGTAAAGTCATTACAGCATGAACTAAAGCAGCGCTCAACAAGACCAGAGTACGTCTTCATAAGTTCTTGCATCTAAATGGTACGAGCGTCAGCGTTACCTGAACGTCACGAACGTGCGTTAACCCGTAATGCTTGCCTGCTTCTTCTCAATAATTGCCAGCATATGCTGCTGTTCAGCGGCGTTTAATCCAGAAGTATCCATTTTTGACAAGAGAAGAAGAGGGCTTGAGCAGGTGGGAGGTGTGGTGCTGGACGTGAGAGCAAGAACGCGTCTGGCGCTCGAGCGCGCGTCGCGTCGCGCGCCGCTGGCAATTCGCCGGCGCTAAGGCCCGACGCGCCGAACGCGTACATATGCGCCCATAAACGCGGGCGACCGGTGCGGTGACGTTGATTCGTGCCACAGCTACTACAGTGCGCAAATAAGCTCATATCTACGCTTTGCGGTGCCTGCATCAGTGCATGATGGGCACAACGATGTAAGTACAACATCCAAATTACGGCCTATCTGATTGGCTCAACCCGCCGACCGCCCCGCAGGCCTCGGGCAGGCAGGCCGCAGCGTGATGCAGCTTTGCAGTTCTGGCTGGCACCGCCGACGCCGACTTCTCCGCCCTTTGTACCATCAATGTGACCCTTCCCCCCTCCTCGATCTCCCTGCATATGGGTCCTTCTATTATAGCACGCTCGGAGCGCGTAGGGGTGCGCTCACGTTCTTCGGAAATCGACAGGTCGAGCGCTTTGTTTGGCGTCTGTATGCTCTGTCTCTCTCGTTCCGACCGGGCTATTTAGTGGGGCTCGGGCCATCAAGTTGAGCGCGATCGGACTTCGCAACGCCCGACGCCGACTAGGGCAAGCTTCTGTGAATTGGCGGCCGGACTATGAACTTGAGGCTTGAACAAGGAACAACGTTTGACATTCGGATACGCAGGAGGCATGCATGTTGTGTGATGTCGAAGCGTCGTGGCCGGCCTGACCAATGGTCGCGCACGGGCGCCGCACAGCGATTCTACTCAAAGATGGCGCAGGCAAACACGTTGCAATAATGGGCGGTATGTCGAGAGTTCCAGGTCGGTGTACGCTGCGAGAGTCCATGTAGATTGTATATCTTTAGCCTCGGTCGAGATTTGAATCTCAAGTGTGATCGCAGGACGATGAACGCAGTTAACAGTGCTAGTTACTCGGGATGGCATTAAGGACGACAACGCAATGAGAGGCGATAGCCCGCGTAGATACTTCTGCGCATCAGAACGTGCACAGAACCTAACGAGAAGAAACGTATCACACTAAAGACTAGCACACATACAGGAAGCACAGAGCAGAGTGCGTCAGAGATACGACGCGATCACGCGTGGACAAAGTCTATGGCGATCTTCGGCGGCGGCGCGAGCGGGATTGCATATGGGCCTACTCATTCTCCCAGGATATTCAGCCAGAACAAACCCGATCGTGGGCGGTTCGGGCAGCCCCTCGCGCAAGGCCGGTCCCGCGGACTCAGTCGCACGTTACGTTCGGCAACAATGTTTTCAGCATGGGATTACGAATGATTTCGTAGGGGATCGGCGGTCGCAGCAAGAGCTCGAGCGTCTGTAGCACAGAGAGATAATGGTACGGATAATTAACATAGCTCGTAGAGGGGACAAGTAGACGGAAGGGGCGAGGATCTGAGCGATTTCGGAGATGACGGTGGAACGTGGAGGGAGGAAGCAAGCCAGTAGCAAGCCGCGCAAAGCCGAAACGTCGGAGAAGTTGCAGATCTCGAAATTTCAGCAGAGCGCAGGCGCTTGACTCGAAACCACCACAGCAACTGCCGAAGCCGCATTCCAAAACTTTCCGGCCAACTACCACCACCCACGCTTGTCCTGCCTCACGCAGCGCCTTTGCATCAGTACGTGAGCCCGTTCGGGATCCTTATAAGTACTTCGGTCAGTGCGGATACTGAACATCATCCTTCTCCTCCCTCCTACTCCTCTACCTACCTCCTTCAGTGACCTTCAACGAACTCGACATGGCCATCCCATTCAAGGAAGCTCTTGCCCGTCTCGAGAACAAGCGCGTCAAGTCGACCCGCCCTCTCATCCCGCCGCAGATCCTCCAGGAGGACTTGCCGCTGTACGTGCTTCCGCCTTTGCATCGCGCTAAGAATCAACCCTGATTTCCAGTCCTCGCGATAGCTCTCTGGGTGCTGCGCACACTGTCCTTGAGGGCCGCAAGGCCGTCGAGAACATCCTCAAGGGTACGGACGACCGTCTCGTTGTCATTGTCGGGTATGTGGCCCTTTACAAACTCCGCCGCGGCGCTTTCACTTTCGATCGCACAATATTGATACATTTCTTTGTTTAGCCCTTGCTCGATCAACAATGTCGACGCTGCCATGGAGTACGCTAACAAGCTGAAGGTGTACGCTGCTGAGGCCAAGGACGACTTGCACATCATTATGCGCGTCTACTTCGAGAAGCCCAGGACAACTGTCGGCTGGAAGGGTCTCATCAACGACCCCGACATGAACGGCACCTTCGCCATCAACCGCGGTCTTCGCATCGCCCGCTCGATCCTGCTCGACGTCAACAAGCTCGGTCTCCCCGCCGGCTGCGAGTTCCTCGATACCATCTCTCCTCAGTACACCGCCGACCTTGTCTCCTGGGGTGCCATCGGCGCCCGTACCACCGAGTCGCAGGTTCACCGCGAGCTTACTTCCGCACTCTCCATGCCTACTGGCTTCAAGAACTCGACCGACGGCTCGATCGGTGTTGCAATTGACGCCTGCCGCGCTGCGCGCTCCGGCCATGTCTTCCTTTCCGTCGGAAAGGAGGGTCTCTCTTCCATCGTCGAGACCGAGGGTAACCCCGATGTTCACGTCATCCTCCGCGGTGGCGCCAAGGGCCCCAACTACGCGGCTGAGCACGTCGCTGACGCCGGCGCGAAGCTCACCAAGGCCGGCCTCCCCGTCAAAATTATGGTAAGCGCTCTCTTGCAACCACTCAGTTACCCTACTTCATACTGACGTTGCATTCAGATTGACTGCTCGCACGGCAACTCGTCCAAGCAGCACATCAAGCAGCTCGAGGTCGCTGAGGACATTGCCACTCAGCTCGAGAGCAACTCCGAGACCGCCTCCCAGATCATGGGTGTCATGCTCGAGTCTAACCTCGTCGAGGGTCGCCAGGACATCCCCGCATCGGGCCCCGCCGGCCTCAAGTACGGCCAGTCCGTCACTGACGCTTGCATCTCTTGGGAGCAGACCGTACCCGCGCTCGACCGCCTCCGCGCCGGTGTCCGTGGCCGCCGTCAGCTCGTGTTCAACAACGCGCACGCACACGAGTAAATGCAATCCGCATCTATAATTGTTTAGCATTTGGACTCAGGGTTCATACATCATTTATCTGCTCTTTGCTGTATTTTATCTTGGCTGTTGTTGTACAGTTGTCGGTTATTGCTATCACAGAGCCCATAGAAGCGCTTTCATACCATTGCGCACTTTATTTCCTTCCGCCGAAAGGCGCTGAGTGTGACAGTTGTGGCCGAGAGCGAGGTGTGGCCGAGCTGTGGCCCTGGCGTTCGGACCGAATGGTCCGGATGCGCTCGAGCAATCGAAAAATCGCGGGTTTGGTCTTTCGCCACACGCCATCACCGGCTAGACTTGAAGCTTCTCGACATGTTTGCTCTGTAAAGACTGTATCGCTATTCTCATTCTTGCTATTTGCTGTGTAACTTGAACTACTGCTTACCATGGGACGTGCCGCCAAATTATGCAAGCGCCCGGTACGTCCGACTTTCTTTGCTCTCCGAACCTTCCACTCACGATCACTCGCAGAAAAAGGCGCCAACGCCCGCGCAGGGAAGTTCAAAGATACCTACGAGCGCGCCGTCGTCAAAGTCCAAAATCAAAGCGCCCGAGTCTGCCGTTGAACTCGCGCGCAAGCAGGCGGGTTTGAAGGCCAAAGCCGCCGCTTATAAGCGTAAACCCGGGTCGGAAGGCCCGGTGTTGGGAGGTGCTGACTATGTTGGCGCTATGTTTGGTGGGAGGAGAAGGGCGAGGGTGGAGGCGGAGAAGATGCCGTTGGATGAGGAGTGATGGAGGAATATGTCATTGGTCGGCGGACGGAAGGATATGATGAGGAGGAGATGGGACATGCTATTCAATACGAGAGACGTTGCACTCTTCTAGCTCACTAAATATTGGTCCGACATCCGAAGATGATAGGCGCGCCACAGACGCCGCGACCTTGCCCTCAACCATCACCACGATCCCATCTACGCTAATCCTACTTCACTGTACCCTCTTGAATTACATCAATGGCGCCCGCTGAGTATAATATGACTGAAGAAGAGGCTATGGAGAGGATCATATCACTGTTAGAGAGCTTGTCTCCCAACGAGTTGAACCGCGTCTCCGCCACACTTCTCACCGATGAGATTCATAACAGTGCCGACCCCGACGCGACCAGAAGAGAGATATTCCATGAGTTGGCGAAGGATCACGCCAATGGCCAGTCACTGCCGGATGGTACGGCATCTGCTATCTGTAGTCGGTGTGGCAAACGTGCCAAATACCGGGCATGTGCTCAGGTTAGCCTCAGGCTTGGTGGCTGTCGTCTTTGTGCGCATCCCGCTCAAACACTTTCTTGCAGTGCAAATCCGTGACATACTGTAGCGTCGAGGTGGGTTAATATGGCCTAGTAGACCCTTGAAATGCCGCTCATCTGCCGTTCCGTCAGTGTCAAAAGGCAGATTGGTAGGTTGCTGAGTTGCTGAGTCTCGACCGCGTAGTAGGGTTGACACGCTTGTAGGAAAAGCCACAGGCCCTTCTGCTCCGCTGATTACGGAGGAGTAGAGGGCATCGAGAAGAAGACGCTCCTACTAGCAGAACGACTACTCCGCCACGACGATCTACACGGTAACCTCCTTCAGATCGGCTGCCATGAACTCGGTCTCCTCCAAAACCGTCAAAAGTCTCAGACGCACTGTGCGCGCGTCCTCTGGGACCTTATTCCCGTCTACAGTACACACGAGTCGAAAGATCGACTCATGCCTTTTTGAAGGAGATCACGGCTATTCGACGGTCCGACCTCAATGCTGCGGAGATTGAGAAGCTTTCCGAGAACCAGAAAGCGTACGAGGTGAATAAGAAGGAAGAGCTCGGTCACACGCCAGTGAATCTCATCGGCATTGTACCCATGTTCTTCTGCTCTGCTGGGACCGCGTTATCCTCCGACCCGAGATCCTTCATCCATTTCTTACCAATCAGTCCTGAGCCGCTGGTGGAGTTTGCCGACCAGGAGAGCGATCTGCTGAACGCTGGCCTTCCAACCCTCTTTGATGAGAAGTTGAAGTAAGTAGTGTGCTAGATGACAGTTTGAGACTTTGCTTATTTGTTCAGGTCTATGATCATCAATGACAGTGTCAGGTTGGACGTGAAGAATGTGTACAAACTGAGATGGGTGCGTCTGACTCTCTTCACGCTATCTTGGCGTTCTGTAGTTGTGATCCTTGTGTAGCGGCCTGGCAATGCGCGGGACACCAACGAAGAAACTGCATAGTCTCCATCTATCTCGCGAAAGGGTTCATGGTGCGTACGTTCGTAACTCGTTTGAGTCTGACTGACTTCTATCGAGCAGATACGTCTGGATCATGATGGATCGGACCAAAAGATGTACTCATTACAGCCACAAGCGTGCTCGATCTTAAGCCTCCAAGCCATGCTTCTCGTTCTTGAACTGCTGAACAGGACGCCTTGGCAGATCGTGCCGTGGCTCGCGAGAGCGAGGTAAGCCTCTCTGACGACAAGATAAGCATGCATGTGACGTACGTCCTGCCGAGAAACGATGGTGAATGCCCAAGCATAGAGACTATGTGCCCCAGAAAGTTCGACCAGCCCTGGGCCAATGGCGTGGTCCGTGCTCATTATGTAAACCAACTGTATACAATCGGCAACTGCCAACGAGCAACACGCGACGGCGCCTAACTACCTTGCTTCCAACCACCACGTTCCCTTCTATCCGCACGACGTCTACGGCCGTGTACTCGAGGATATGGCTGAAAACCTGTCTAGAGGCGATGAAGTGATGTCAAAGCCTGCGGAAAGTATAGACTCAATGGACGTTGCTCGCTTATCCCTGGCTTCGACCTTCCGCCGCATGGAAACGATATATAGTAGCGATGATCCTAAGTCCATGGAGAAGAAACTGGAACATGAAAGGGCCAAGAAATGGGCCAACGCCCTGTCATCGGACGGCTCGTCGTCCGCGATCTGTAGTAGATGTGGCAAGCGAGACAAACCCCGCGTCTGTTCCCAGGTCAGTATGATGGGCCGTTGTTCTCATGCGTACATGCTGAAGCGGCAGCTTCCAGTGCAAATCCACGTCATATTGCGGTGTCGACGTAAGTTCATACGATTGTTCAACGTCCATAGCTTCTGCGACTGATCATGCATCTTCCTAGTGCCAAAAAGCAGACTGGTATGTTTTGCAGTGCTTGGACTTGAGGACCATGTCGTCAATACTACATACTTCCAGGAAAACGCACAAACTTGTTTGCTCACCTAAATCATCTGGCGCGGAGGGCCTCGAGAAGAGGACGCTCATGCTAGCCGAGCGATCACTCCGTCACGCCGATATACACGGAAACATCATCCAGTTGGCTTGCGAGGACCTTCACCTTGTCCGAAACCCTGAACGAGCGCAAACACACTGCGTTCGTCTCGTCTGGGATCTGATACCTGTGGATAACAAGCATGAGTCGAAGGATCGCCTGATGCTCTCTTTGAGCAAAAGTACGATTGTCAGACGGACCCACCTTACTGCTACGGAGGCCATGAAGGTAGCTCAGAACCAAGTGGCGTTTGAAGCTCAGAGGGAAACCGAGTATCATCGCCGATCGTTATTCTGGCCGCCACCGAGTCTCATAGGCATTGTGCCGATCATATTTTCCTCGGGAAGGAGAGCGCCGAGTTCTGTTGAGCCAAGGCTATTCATCCACTTCATCGATGTTAGACAAAATCTAGTCGACGCGTTCAGGAGCCGGGACACTGTGATGCGTGACTCTGGCCTTCCCATCTTTCATGAGTTCTCTGACTATGAGGACATGAAGTGAGTAGCTCCTGCCGTGCCGTCGATCGATGATTTACCTCATTCACGCAGGTTGGGACTCATCAACGACAGTATCACGTCAGACGTGAAGAACGTATACAAACTAAGATGGGTAGGTCTTGATTCTTCGGGCCATGATGGTATCATTGATTCCGAGAGTGCAGCGGCCCAGCGATCCGAATGATGACAGCGAAGAGGCCTCCGGCTAACCATCTACCGTATCCTTGTGTGGAGGTCTTACAGTATGCACCTTCAGCCAGACACGCAAATACTCTTTACTAACCGAAAATGCATAGACCATGACGAGAATGGATAGATACATTACATCCATATTTCTGTGATTTGATTTCCATGTAACGTGGCTTGAATCCGAGTGCTCAGAGAGTCAACTAAAGGCAATCGTCAACATATACTCTATGTCTATGAAGTTGTGATCACTCACGAGAGCAAGATGTCCGCCAGCGACAGGGCGCGCACGGAAGCCTTCCGTTACGCCCGTCGTGGTCTCGTACCAATCTCCGAAAGGTTCAGTGTTCCCGCTTACCGCGTTGGAAGCGTACTTGTAGACGCCCGAAACGAGCTGGTCGCGAACAGAGGTAGAGGTGGACTGGAGCATGGCGGCCGTGAAGATCTGCCAATCGCTCTTGGCTGCAAACATGGTCAGAACCTGCTCAGGGGATCAGTATATGTACGATGACATACTGTAGGTGTGACGCGTATCGAGAGGAACGCCGAATGCTCCCTCCTTCGACGTGTACCAGTTTGCCTCTGTGATGAAGGTGAGCCAGACTTCCAAATCTCTCCGAAATGAGCACGTACGAAGGGTGTAGATGCTCTGTGGGAAGAGGTTGAAGCCCAATAGCTTATCCGCGTAAAGGTTGTAACTAAGACCCCAGCTGGCGCTGTTACCGTAGGAAAGCGTCAAGTGCGACTTGTCGCTTGAAAGCGCAAGCGTTTGCCACTGGGAAACGTAGCTGCTCGCGATGGACTGAAGAAAGAGGTTAGATATGATGCTCAGCATTCATGCGTTGAGGACTGACAGTGTAGTTCGAGCTCGACGCTGTGTTGCCCAATAAACTCTCAATCGCAGCCTGAGCACGGATACCGATGATACCCTTGATTGCAAGGTTGGTCTGGTTGGCCAATGATCCGGCGAAGTCGTCCGTAGAGATCTTATTGGCGGGAATGAGCGCCTCGGCAATGAGGAACTGGGTCCACTGATCCAGCAATGCAGGCTGGATGAATGCATGAGAGATAGTTACTTCTCGATAACAACGGACTGGTGCGCACGAATCTGGTTATGAGGTCCTTGTTGCCAGTCTTCTGCGTGTATGCAAGCGTCATGATGAGCCTGAGGGGAATCGTGAGCTTCGAGTCCTTCACTAGATAAACTACTTGCAACTGACATATTGCCGCTCTCTATATCAGAAGTGAGTAACAAGTCAAACAACTTCAAAGGCAAAGATGAACGGACCTTCGAGTGGCATCGCTTCGTCTTTCCCGTCGTTGTGACCGAGTGCCTTGGGGTACGACGCACCTGCGGGAGGATGAGCATCTACAAAGCATAGCGTACATAGATTTAGAATGGCATACCCATATCGTGAACGGACCACTTGTTGGGGTACTGGCCCGATGCCTGGTACTCAAATAGAGGAAGAAGAAGGTACTTCGCGAGCTCCGGGTTGGTGTACAGGAAGGCCGGGTAAGCGGGGAAGATGACGTCCACGGTATTCTGAAGATCATGATGAACAAAAGGTAGGGTTGCCAGTGGGTTGGATACAGACCACGTTGCCATCGCTGGAGATCTCTGCAGGTTTGGATAAGACCCAGTGAAGGGCCGTATAGGATGCGAAAAGACATACCCTTCATGAACATAAGCACATCCGACGTGTTAAACCCGCTAGACGTCTTGGAGATTGTGATTTCGGTAGCCCCGAACGCCTGGCGGAGCGACGCCGCAACTATGCCAGCGTATTGCGTGGATATCTTGGATGCGTCGCTCTGCACTTTAGCATCAAACGTGTTTGCACGAGTGACTGCGGCACTATAGTCGCTGACGAAAGCAGAGATCTATCCGATGATCTGTGAGTGTGCAGCACCAAGTCGTGAGAAGTGATGGTGTACCGCTGCAGCCGCCGAAGAGTACGCGCTCCAGAAGTACGAGCTGCGGCTCTGGAGTACGCCACCAGCGGTGATATATTGGATAGCAGGATCGCGCGCATGACCAACCACGAAGACAGCAGGCGTAGACGCAGTGCCAGACACCGTGCCAAGATCATGCGTAATGCCAAATACCGGCCAGTTGTTCTGAACGGCGCGGAAGTTCGTGTCCTGGGTGTTGGGGAGCTTTCCGTTGGAGACGAACTGCTGGCGAACGACAATGTCTTGACCAGTCTGGTAGGTAGCACCGGTAGATGACGAAGCGAGGTAAGCCGAGCCATCTGGTGGTGCGATGATGAGCCATGTCAATCGACGATGCGTCGAGGGAAGCTTACATTGCGTGTGGTCGTTGGCTTCGGAGAACACAGAGGGACTCGCGAGTTGTGCTTGATGGATGATCAGGTTATTGGCCGTTGAAGTCGTCCAGTTAGCCACGAGCGAGTTGTCGCCGGTGACCCATTCAGCGCTGACATCAGTGTACACTTGAACCGAGTGCGAGCCGCCATCGTTCGCCTTGGCGGAGACTGACATGTACGAG
Source organism: Peniophora sp. CONT (assembly GCA_001632445.1). Taxonomy (NCBI): domain Eukaryota; kingdom Fungi; phylum Basidiomycota; class Agaricomycetes; order Russulales; family Peniophoraceae; genus Peniophora; species Peniophora sp. CONT. The sequence goes on from KV424584.1 coordinate 63,647, forward strand.
AACGGAAGAGATTGCTTGACCAGGTCTGTAGGCTGAATCGACATCAGTATTGAAGCAGTAAATGAAGAGCCTCAGGACATGTACCTCAATCGGAGAGAGGAATGTGACTGTGAGGTCGACTTTGCCTGCGGTCAGCACAAACTGCGACTGGGTCGATGTAAACTGCGAGACAGGTGTCAGGACATTCAATACATCCTGTACAGTATACGCACCGAGAAACTCTTCTGCACCGCATTGGTCGTGCCAGTCACGCCACCGGGTACGCCGAGAAAGGTGTACGCAGTCCCATCAACCTTCACAAAGCCTGCCCAACCGAGAATCTGCCGGCAGTGAGTAATGCGATCCGCAATATGATGCTATCATAGCGCGCACAGAGCCCGTCCAAAACGTCGGCCATGCACCATTCAGTGCAGTGCCCGCGCCCTGAGGTAACCATGCAGATAGATAAGGCGAGCGAACGGCGAGAGGAATCGAGTGGGGAGTGAAAGGCGTCGCTGTCCACGACGCAGCCGAGACGGCTGGAACAACAGCCGCGAGCAAGGAGAAGAGCTTCATTGTCCAGAGCAGAGCGATCGTCGAAAGCTCGGACACACATGCTTGATCAGAGGCGGGCTTTATACATAGGATGTCTGGCCATGGGACTCAATCGACACGCGGGATGATGCCCGCGTCACCAGAGAACCCAGATAGATCGTAGTAGTAGGATGCTGTGGAGGTGACCATAGTAGGCAGGTAAGATTGCTAACACAAGGAGGTCACGTAGTCGAGCATCCATGCGGGTGATATGGGAATAGAAGCGTGGCTGGAGATCGATGCCCGCTGTACTTGTCCTTGACAAACACGCGACGTAGTCCAAAGGCTGCCAAGGTACAGGACCTGATCAGGAGGATAGATCTGTCGCGGGTCCGGTAGTGCGCAGAGACCTGTACTCCCACAGAACTCGACGAGGCGCGCGTCAAGAGGTTCCTGCAACAGATGTTGCAAGTCACGGTGGAGGAAGAGCATGAGGCTTTTCTATTGACCGAGTCGCGCCATTACTGTTGTATTCCTGAATTAGGCTCTTCTCCGCATGAGCACAAGAGGATCGATGTCCGCGAACAGCTCGAGAAGCCAGGAGGCGACAGAACTGTCATGATGGCGTGAGACAAGAAGCGGTCCGAGGCCTGCCGAGGCAGCCGGTGCTTTCCGCGGTCCGTCGGATAGGCCTTCGACTCGGACGAGCCCATCCTAACTTTCAAAGCTTTCAATTACACCTTCGAAGCAATACACATTCTCATCTGTATACATCCATGCTTCCAATGAAAGAGAGGTACAATCGAAACCCGGTGGAAAGTAAACTGATACATCGCAAAGCGTCTTCGTTTCAAAACTTCTGCCTCAAGATCTAGCACGTCTTCACCTGAGTCCACGAGCCAGCTGGACCACCCGGAATATCGGCGTAGGTCCACCAGTTGGCAGTCCAGAGTGCGCCGTTGTAAGTGACTTGGTTCCCAGCGACATACGCGACGTTGTTCACCCACGCGGCGACGCCAGAGCAGGAGCCACTCGCGGCCGTCGTGGTAGATGCAGGTGCGGAGGTTGTAGTCGTCGTTGGCGTGGAGCCGCCGCCACCACCACCACCACCACTGAGGGTTAACTATGTGCATCATCAATATATGCCTTTCATGCCTAAGTCCGAGACGACTCACGAGGGCGAGGTGACCCCCAACAACAGGGCGAGAACGGAAGGCATTGTACACGCCCGTTGAAGTCTCGTACCAGTCTCCGAAAGGCTCGGTGTTGCCGCTAACCGCGTTCGAGGCGTACTTGTAAACACCTGATACGAGCTGATCGCGGACAGACGTCGACGTGGACTGGAGCATGGCGGCCGTGAAGATCTGCCAATCGCTCTTCGCTACAGGCTCCATGAGAATGTTCTGCGGAACGGAAGGGTTTAAATATGAAAATAGGCGCACTGTAGGTATGACGCGTATCAAGTTGAAGACCGAACGCCGACTCCTTCGATGCATACCAGTTCGCCTCTACATCCAAAGGTCAGCCATACATCGATAGCATCAAGAGTGAAGCGCACGCAAGGTGTATATGCTCTGCGGGAAGAGGTTCAGACCAAGCAACTTGTCACTGTACAAGTTGTACGCGAGGCCCCAAGAGTTACTGTCGCCGTAGGAGAGCGTCAAGTGCGACTTATCGCTCGACAGCGCGAGTGACTGCCACTGATCAACATATTTGCTGGCGATGGACTTCAGAAAGGTCAGACATGTGACGCGGAACTCTGGATGAAAAAGACTGACGGTGTAGTTCGAGCTCGACGCCGTGTTGCCCAACAAACTCTCAATCTCGGCCTGAGCGCAAATACCGATGATACCCTTGATCGCAAGATTCGTCTGGTTGGCCAATGAGCCGGCGAAGTCATCGGTAGAGATCTGGTTGGCGGGGATGAGTGCTTCAGCGACGAGGAACTGGGTCCACTGGTCCAGTAATGCTGACTGCGTATTGACACGTGTGAGAGGATGGCTCATCGACGCTGGTATTCCAGTACGTACGTATCTAGTTATGAGGTCCTTGTTGCCAGTCTTTTGCGTGTACGCGAGCGTCATAATGAGCCTAGGGGGCATTATTAGCTTCGAATCCTTCAATGGAGAAAGTGTGTGCAACTAACATATTGCCGCTCTCTATACTAGCAGTGAGCGACAAGACAAACAAGTTCAGCACCATAGTTGAACGGACCTTCCAATGGCATTGCTTCATCCTTCCCGTCATTATGTCCGAGAGCCTTGGGATACGACGCGCCTGGAAAGCGAGCGTCAGCGAAGCATAGCGACGTTGGTTCAGGATGGCCTACCCATATCGTGGACGGACCACTTGTTGGGGTACTGGCCCGATGCCTGATACTCAAAGAGAGGAAGAAGAAGGTATTTCGCGAGCTCCGGGTTGGTGTACAAGAAGGCCAGGTAAGCAGGGAAGATGACATCCACAGTGTTCTGAAATGCGCGTTGAACAAATGACAGCGTAGACAGTAGGTTGAATACAGACCACGTTGCCATCGCTGGAGATCTCTGCAGGTTCGGATAAGACCCAGTGAAGGGCCGTATAGGATGCGAAAAGACATACCCTTCATGAACATAAGCACGTCCGACGTGTTGTAGCCGGTTGACGTCTTTGAGACCGTGATTTCAGTGGCGCCGAACGCCTGACGGAGCGACGCCGCGACAATCCCAGCATACTGCGTGGATATCTTGGATGCATCACTCTGCACCTGAGCATCGAACGTGTTTGCACGAGTTACCGCGGAGCTGTAGTCACTGATGAAGGCAGATATCTATCAGGCAAAGTATGTGTGAGCTTTGGGCGATTGGCGAGCAGGTTTCAAAGGCTTACAGCTGCAGCCGCCGACGAGTAAGCGCTCCAAAAGTACGAACTACGGCTCTGAAGCACGCCGCCAGCGGTGATGTACTGAATAGCGGGGTCGCGCGCATGGCCGACCACGAAGACAGCGGGGGTAGACGCAGTGCTAGTGACCGTACCGAGATCATGCGCAATGCCAAAGACCGGCCAGTTGTTCTGAACGGCGCGGAAGTTCGTATCCTTGGTATTGGCGAGCTTGCCGTTGGAGACGAACTGCTGACGAACGACGGTGTCCTGTCCGGTCTGATAGGTAGCGCCCGTAGATGATGAGGCGAGATAAGCAGAGCCATCTTGGGGTAGGTTCGTCTTCAGCTATCTCAGACAAGAAGACACGCCTCAGGAAGCTCACATTGGGTGTGGTCGTTGGATTCCGAGAACTGAGAGGGACTCGCGAGTTGCGCCTGATGAATGATCAAGTTGTTGTCCGTTGATGTCGCCCAGCTGGCAACGAGCGAGTTATCACCAGTGACCCATTCAGCGCTAATGTCAGTGTACACCTGAACCGAGTGAGAGCCACCATCGTTTGCCTTGGCGGAGACCGACATGTACGAGAACGGGAGGGATTGTTTGACCAGGTCGGTAGGCTGTAACCGCATGAGCTACTCATCGTATCGACAACGTGGTGTTACACACCTCGATAGGAGAGAGGAATGTGACCGTGATATCGACTGAACCAGCGGTCAGTACGAACTGCGACTGGGTCGACGTGAACTGCGAGATGTCAGAATACTAGAGATATAGCATGGTACGCGTATGACATACCGAGAAACTCTTCTGCACGGCGTTGCTTGTGCCAGTTGCACTCGGCAAGCCGAGGAAGGTGTACGTAGTTCCATCGACCTTCACAAACCCAGCCCAACCGAGGATCTACTGGCCGTCAGCATGGGTGGCAGCGGCGCATGTTACCAATAACACTCACAGAGCCCGTCCAAAACGTCGGCCATGCGCCGTTTAGCGCTGTGCCCGTGCCTTGGGGTAACCATGCCGACAGGTAGGGGGAGCGAACTGCCAGAGGTATTGAGTGAGGTGTAAACGGTGTCGCTGTCCACGACGCCGCCGAAACGGCCGGGACAACGCCCGCAAGCAAGGCGAAGAACTTCATCGTCGAAAGCTCGGAAGATCACGTTTGACGAGCCAGCAGGCTTTATACACGGCCAGTTTGGATATGGCACATGGCAGACCCGCGGGCCAATGCATGTGTCACCAAGGAGCTCGGATATTGCACCGCAGGACGCAGCGGAGATGTAAACGTGTTTAGCGAGCGAGGTCGCCAAAGCTCACACATCCGGTCCCCACGTGGAGGATACGAGGATAAAAATGGGATCAGAGATCGAGGTCAGTCTCGTATATCCCAGGTAGACACGGTGCGGCATTAGTGGGCCGCTAACATCCAGGGATGGTCAGAAGGTACGGGACCCCCGCGAGTTCGAGAGTGCACGGAGACCGGAGCTTTCACCTAGATCAACAAATCCGCGCGGAAAGAGATTCCTCGAACAGATGTTGCAGGTCACGGTCAACGAAGAGCACAAGTCTTCTGTATTAGTAAATCGCGTCATTACTGTTGCGTTCCTCGAATAGACTCTTCGCCACATGAACACGGTGAGCATCGAGGTCTTCAAACAACTCGGAAAGGTACAAGGTGACAGAAACAATGATGGCGTGGGACAAGCGGTAGCCTCGGGCCGAACAACGTGTCGCAAGCATGCGTGCTTTGCGTAAGTTAAAGTTGAACAGTCGCACATTTCCGCCTTCAGCAAGATAATCGCGCCAGCGCGAGGATGGTATCTGAGTAGACGACCATAACCTTAGGCGCGACGCCGTCTCTTCTGTGAAACGAAAAATGTATCAGCAAAGTCTCTTGCGCAGTTCAAACTTAACGCGAAAACTCACCGTACGCCAGCCGTGCCTGTTCTCGGTATCTGCAGCGATGATCTCGTTCACTTGCCTACAATCAAATAGTGAGCCGTGCGCGTGGCGGTAGGGAACCGGGTCGCGTACCGAACCAGTGCCTGCACATACGATTCCTCCGGATAACCGTACATCATCTCCATCTGAGCGAGAGCGCGAAGCCTGTTGGCCTCGGTGGACGAGAAGTTGAGTATGTCGACGGTCGACGGGCAGTAGATCTCTGTCTCTCCAGCAGCGATCATAGCGTCATGGCGTTTTTCAAAGTTGGGATGACTGAAGACGGGAACGACGCTGACCCATTGCGCATGGCCTTCATCGACAAGCATTGCTTGCATCTCGGCCAGGGCTCTCGGACGTCTCTGCTGAGATGTCGGCGTCTGATAGTAAGGGCTGTCTAGCGGTATATCAAGAATACTGGCCCGCAAAAGGCATAACATCTTCTTGCCGTTACCCGCAGGGCGAAGGTCCCAGATCAGGTTCAGAGCGTGCCTGTTGTCGGCTTTATCCGGAGTAAGATGAAGAGCGAGGAGATGACTGGCTAGCTTGGAGAGCACGAAGCATATCTCGTCGACGTCAATGATGTTGTGTTGCAAGTTAAGGATCTTGCGTTCGCGAAGAGCAGCGGCTGATGAGTCGTAAGTGCAGAACTTTTCATGATCTTCCCTATGACAATATAAGGGCAAGATCAACAGAATTTGCTCCAAAGAATGAACACACCAATCGGCCCTTTGACACTACATAGTCACGAGCGCGTTTTAGATGGTCGACAATGCATTGGAACGGTACGATCAACGCACCTCTGTACCGCAGTACGCAACGAGCTTGCACTATGTCAAGTATGAGGACCAACCAATATCACAGCAGTAAGCCAATCCATCACGTACGATTGAGCATCTACGATATTTCTCGCACCGCTGCAGACACACAGAGCACAGCTGACCACTGTCCCCGACGGTCTCGCCTGGGGGTCGTCTATTCAAAGCGTCCTGAAAGGTCCACGGTTAGCGTCATGCACCTACGTCGAGGAATCAAGAGAACTCACCATGGATGTAGAAGGCAATGACGGGAAAGAAGTAGCGGGGCATCGCAGCAAGCTCCTCAAGTTCTTATACCGTGCCATGCTAGACCATTAGCGTAGTTCGATCCCTGTCAGTGTCAGCAAGAGACCACGAGACGGATCGGATACATATAAAGTAGCATCGTAGCCCAAGTCGGTGTTGTCGCGCATGTGCACGCGCTGCTGGCTCGCTTCTATTCGGGAGCAAGATGGGTAGACGGCTTTCCTCTTCAAACTGCCGCCCTCGATGATAAGATGCACGCAGAGTGAGTCGTCCTCCCCCACTTCGACGTTAACTCGATGCCGCTACCGTCTCCTTGCCGTCTTCAAGTGCAGTATAGATATCGGTGCGACGCGGAGTGCGCTTGACTTGATACTGGTAAAGTGTTATACGCCGGCGGGCCCCGGTTCACTTACTCTTGCCGAAGGAAAGCAGCTATCCACGGAGGACCTCATCTCGATTACGTCTACGCGTGAAGCCGTTCGGCAGAAGACCCAGGTGATGCCCGCAGAGCAAGATGTTTCTTCCTACATCGCAAAGCATGTCCTACACACTGAGCCGATAGGTGTAGTTGCTGCCCCGGCCACCTTCTCAGCGAGACCTTCCGTGCCAGTTACTGCCTCCCCGACACCGTCTCAGTCGATCCCCACACGCCCTCCATATGGTTCAGTGCCCGCAGTGCCCTCTGCCTCGATGACACCTGCACCACCCACTACCTCCACAATGCCAGCTCACTCGACCCCTACCACCCGCTCTAGCGTATTCGGCTTAGGAGGGCCCTTCCCGGGCGCCGCCTCACGCTCTACATCTGCTTCGGCGCCTGCACCAGCCACTACCTCCACAAGGCCAGCTTCCTCGACCCCTACCTCTCACCCTTCACCTTTTGGTCTTTTTGGAGCGCCTGCGGCCGCGTCCACATCACCCTCTCCATTTGGTCTGGCCCCTCCGATGTGCTTTACGTCCATGGAGGCTTCATCGCCCTCTACCACCACAGCGCCGACTCACTCGACCCCCGCCTCTGCATTCTCCTTTAGAGCGTTCTGATCTTCGAGTGTGCAGGCCCCGCCACCCAGTTCTTTGTCAGGATTCTAAACCGCTGCTCGTAGTCATCTCCCAATCGGGCTTCTCACGACGTGTTCTGATGCTTTGAAAGGCTTTAAGTACCAGCATTCACAGCACCAATCCAGTGCTGGCCAAGGAGCTGATTATTACATGGCTGATCTTCGCTGCAAATATTAACAAGGTTCCTCCATCGTATAGATTCATGTATTGTTGCGTCATTACGCGCACCTTTACCCGCTTTCTACGTACAATATCATCAATGTCTATTAGACTTTCCAAGTCCAGTATCGTGTTTTATTACGAACGGATGAAGCAATTCGAAACTCACATGACCAGCGGCATATAGAGGTGGCCAAGGGGATGGGTGGCGGTGAGATAATTGTGTTCGCCACTATACCTGAGGCCTGAGGCCGGATTTCGCCGAAGTGAGTGCTGCCCGCTGCCTCAGTACTCAGTGCCTGGAGAGGGACACGACCCCAAATCGATTGTTCAGCATGCGGCAGGCACTGTTACACCACTTTTATACCAATGATACATCCTTGAAACTACTCGCGATGTACATCAAAAGTAGCATGCTGAAAGTCATAGCGTGATTACTACTGATGAGAGCCCTTGGAGAGCCCTTCAGTGGTCCCGAGCAGACAGAGAGTCAAGTGCGCTCGCCACGAAGGCGGCGTGCAAGTGCAAGATCCTTCGGTTGAATCGTAACTCGCTTCGCATGTATGGCGGCGAGATTGGTGTCTTCGAAGAGGGAGACAAGGTATGCCTCTGCGGCCTCCTGGAGCGCCATGATAGCAGACGACTGGAAACGGAGATCCGTCTAAGGAAGGAAGAAAGTTTGTATATGTAAGTCAATTTCAACTCAGATACACCCGTGACGTACCTTGAAGTCCTGTGCAATCTCACGGACGAGACGCTGGAAAGGCAGCTTGCGAATGAGGAGCTCCGTCGACTTTTGGTAGCGACGGATCTCGCGCAGAGCGACAGTTCCAGGGCGGAAACGGTGCGGCTTTTTCACACCGCCATTGATCAGCTTGGTCCTGTCTGCTCTGATGGCGTTCATGGTGGCGAGTTGCTTGCGAGGTGCTTTGCCTGTAATGGGAGATCTGGAATGAGTAGGTGCAACGGAAGAAGCTGTGATGTATGCTTACCCGCGGTGGACTTGCGCGCAGTCTGCTTAGTACGAGCCATTTTAATTCAGTGAGTAGATGGTGGCTGACTAGAGAGTTGCGTCGCGGTGAATATCTTATATATGTACATGTATATTTGAAATAGAGACCTGATTAGCTCAGGACTCGGAAGCGATGAATCGAGCGCCGTGGGCTGTATCGTGGAGCCGATTAAGTGAGCGATTTCACATCTATATGTCCCGGCATAGAATATGCAATTCGTATGTATGGGTGCCATGCCAAACACCGAATTATCAAACTTTCGAGCTAGCAGCTCGGGGGTCCGCCTCACAGATCTGGCTGATATCTCCGCGCTCTACGACGTGTACGGCATTCGCTTAGCAAGTCGAGCATAGATCGAGTATAGGATGGCGAGCGAGAAGCATAATGCTGGTGAGCGCAAGAAGCAAAGTCGGAAACGGGCGCGCTGTGGCGATCAGCCGGTCGCGTGGCTCGCGGCGTTCACAGTCGGGCGTCACCTGAGCCGCTTGGCTCTTTCTTCCTCCCCACCATCGCCGCCACCAGGTGCATCTGCATCCCGCCCGAGGAGAAGCACTGTCGTGTAGAGACGCGCTTTTGTACATTGTGTCATGCTGAGAATGGAAGATGAAAGCGGAGCAACCCTTGATCGTAAACTCACATGATCGCGTTTGCGCCTGTCCATGATGTGTCACTGCAACAGACACACAAGCTGCAACAACGGCTTGAGCGCGACGATCATGAGCACAACTTCCGGCGTCTTCTTCGACGGCCTTACTGAAGAGGAGGTGCTCGCTGCACACCGAATCGAAACCGAGGGTCGGTTGGCGCGCGTACATATCCGCATCGTCTGAAGATCAATGGAATTGTAGGTTTCCCGGCAGACGAAGCAGGCTCCCTAGAAGCATTTCAGTACGTGTAGTGCTTCTTTGAACATATCATAAAAGCTTACGGACGGGTAGATACCGCCATACACACGCACCCGAGCTCTTCCTGGGCGGATTCGAGCCTGCATCGGCGCCAGATGCGGGACGCACACTGATCGCCTACGTGAACGCGACGCGCTCGACTTCCGACGCACTCACACACGCGTCGATGAGTACTCACGAGCCGGGAGGGCGCTCCGCGTGTATTCACGCAGTATGTGTGCGCGGCGACCACAAGCGTAAGGGTATCGCGAGCGCACTGCTCAAGGAATATCTGGCACGGCTTGCCGCAACGAATGCCGTAGATCGCGCTCTGTTGATTACCCACGAAGAGTTGCGGCCCTTCTATGAAGGGACTGGGTTTCAATGGATTGGGCCAAGTGCTGTTCAACACGGCAGTCGGCCTTGGTTTGAGATGCGGTGGGACGCTCCGACATCTGCACTAGCTCCATCCGGCCCATCTCAGCAACAGATCTTCGAGGCGCTGCAGGCTTCGTCCAGAAAGCCTCGGGCGACCGGACAACTACTCTCCGAGATGAACGGCGGCATCGCGGAGGCATCTTTGGTAGACGAGAAGTCTGGACGTACGCGTAACGCCCACGATCTTCTCTGCCCGCGCTCAGGGTGTGGTTCCGTCATCCTGCGAAAGAACACCGCTTCCTTAGAACAAAGAGAGGCTGTCGACGTACGTACGAGTGCAATTTCTTGTGGGATAACGCACTCATCCGCATACACAGTTGGATCCGCCGACAGGCAAAAGTCCAGACCTCGCCGCGTTGCCATCGCCACCCGCATCCGCGGACTGGTGGCTTGTGGAACCCAGCCCAATGGAGTTTGAGAATATCGGGTTCTCGCGACCCGTTGCGCCGACAGGTAAGCCAGCGCTCTTCATTGTATACCTCGCGCTTGCTGAGTCCATGTCAAGCAGAGGGGAAGAAGCAACTCAAGCTACTGATATGCGCTGACTGTGATCTCGGTCCACTTGGATATTCTGAAGTCGGGGGGACACAGTTCTGGTTGGCCGCTAATAGAATTCGTTATCGTGCTTGAGATTCGGACTCTCCATGGAAAGCAATGTAACATCAAAGGGTGAATTCTATGGCTTTGTTGAAACATGCACGGGCGTTCATATAACTACACTCATTGGGAAACAGAAGTACACGAACACAATGACGGAAATATCGGTGAGTCGTTCATATGACGCCGCGGCTTGGTCTAGCAGTAAGGGACATGGTTGCCCGGATAGCACTCAGCCGTGCTGACGCAGTACTGATATCCGGGATCAGTACGACCCTCCCCAGCGTAGACAAAGAAGGACTCACAGGTTCGCCAGCAATGAGGTTGCTGCAGGCAGCATTCACGTTGTCGTTGAGCTGGACGAACTGATCGGTACTGAGTTGATACTCTCCAGCAAGATCATTGCACGTCGACTCCCACGCGGTGGCGTTCAGCGTGCAGGGAAGTAGGATTTCTAACGACTCTCAACTTTCAACGGTGAGATGGACATGATCGAGCATAGCACTTACGTTGAAGGCAGACGGAGCTAACGCCCATGCCGGGTGTGTTACCTGTGTTTAGTGAGACAGAGAAGGATAACAGCCAGTATCTAACAACTCACATTCGATACCCGGGTTGAGGCTCTCGATTGTTGATACAGATACTTCAGACCAAGCCGAAATCGTCGAACAGGTATCGGTGGGCCTGAGTTATTCTGTTCAATAACGAAAGGCTGGGTATGGATGGGATACCGTACTTGATTGTGTTGACCTCATCTGTCGCACATGGTGAGCGCCCATTCAGTCAAAAGATGTACGAGAACTTACAAGTACACTCAGGGCGCGGTCCTGCAGCCAGTGCGGAAGGCGCAGCGGTGAGGAACAAGGCGGCGGCGCCAAAAGTAATGGCAGAAGAGTGCATATTGAAGGCGGTGCGAGAGGTTGGGTCGCTCTGTACAAAGTGGTGCGAGAAATGAGGAAGGAGTTGCTGTCTGTTCTGACTTGACGGTCACCATTCTTACTTTTTATACCCCAAGGAGTCTTATGCTGAGGCACCTCGCCGAAGCCACGAGCTTCACCCGAAGTAATGCTCCGAATAGAGTGCGCAAATGAAGCACGAGAAGCAGGTACGGGAGCCGTCATCGCGTTGGGCGGCATGCCATATTTGGACTGAACAGGTGGCTCGGCAAGAGCACCCTCCTTGCCGGAGTTGCACGGGTAGCACGGTTGCCGAATCTGAATGGCAGAACAGTCATGCACTCAGGGCAGAGGCTTCTTCAATGCCATCGTCAGCCCATCTTCATCGATGCTTAGCCCAGTACTTACTGACGACCACGCGAGAACTTCTGAGCATAGCTTAGTAAAGCCATTTAGGTACTGTACGCTCGGGGCTGGCCGGCCTTCCAAAGCGCTATGAATGCGGGGAGCGGCGGGGTTGCTCCTAGTATTGCGAAAGGCTGGAGGACTGAAGGGCTGGGCGCACAAAGGTAGATCACACTCTCACGGCTATCTCCGTACGTCAGAGCGCGCGTCGCGAAGTACAAGTCAGCGCTTGTCGATCGCGAGCACAAGGCGCTCTCATCTTGAAGTGTGCTGACCGAGGATGTTTCCGCAGGTACGTACGCGACCCCGTAAGAACTTGTAGCACCGGGTGCTTCAAAGCAAGAAGCAGAGGCTGCACGAGCTATGAACACAAATCGGCGCTGTGTCCACACTACAAGGCTGGATCATAAAGTGCGGAGGCCTCGTAGTCAAAACGATGACGCTCGTCACGCGGTCGTACGCAACGCAAAATGTAAGCATGAAGACTCAATGTGTAGGGCGCCAAAAGCCATGAGGTGTGTGAGGTACACGGGTGCGCAAAAGAAGTCGCGGTCGCTGTAAAGGCAGGGTCGACACAATGTCCAAATGGTTAAGCGCCTAGGAAAACGAAATCGTCACAGGCGGATGCTTATGCAAGCATAGCTATGTAGGTATCGTAGCATAAAACGCCCTTGGGAAGTCTTGGTAAGATGTGTGTCGCAAAAACCCGGCTCGCGTGGTCAGGCGTGGCCAAGCGCGGCCAAGGGGGTTACGTGACCAGGACCACGAAATTTGTGGGGACTTCGTGGAGCCTCGTGTACAAGCTGGAGCTACTCGGTGGTCAAGCCGTGGCCAAGCTGTCGCCAGCGCGTGGTCAAGCGTGGCCAGCGACGGCTACGACAACCGGCGTACCCCGCGTGAGCTCGCTCTCAGCTTTTCGAGCTAGCCAATGATAGAGCTACTTTACACGCATCGTATCGGTATTGTTCATCGCACGAAATTGGGTCGCGGAGCTTCTCGAGGCCGTCGTTGTGTCTGAACGCGCTGTGGCCACAGCTTGGTCACAGCTTGGCCACGCGCTGGCCACGCGTCGGCCACTTGTTGACCGAGGACTGCTCACGCGTGTCCAGCCCCAGGCTACGCAGTTTCGGTGGCCACGCCGCCAGATTTTTTGCGACATTACCATTGATCGCGTGTATGTTTTTCTTTCACGTCGTGGGGAGCATTCTCGTTTGTGAGATAGTATGGCTGGGTGTGGTCTGCTAGTCATGGTGGTTTTGTTCAAATCGGGCTCTCTCGGCTTTGGTGTGCAAGCTTGGCAACCGGTCGCGGCACCGGGCAACGATCGCCGAACCGAGCGTCTCATGCGCCACACCTCAGCTCACCCAGTCACCTTGCGCATCACTATCGTCTATCCCTCCATGACAAGTACGTAGTCTCCGGCTTCCCGTAGCGCGCGATGAGTCTCACATCTCCGGTAAGTACACAGAGCGGGCCGGATAAAGAGGCGGCTACAACGTGATTACGCTGACGCGATGCTGATAGCTGAAGGACCGCCTTCCGCTCCGGTCTAGGGGCTGTTTGCCGCACGTCCTCGTATATGTCTCTGCACTGTTACTCCCGAACATCCACGACACTCTTAGTAGAGGACGGCTACGATTGAACACTCTCGTCCACGATGCCTAAGCGATGGCCCACAATTTCTCGGGCTTCGCGACAGCCTTCTCCTGTATCTGGCGAACAGGACTCCGGAGAGGTCACGGCGAACTCATCTACGTCCCCTGAACCCAAGATCAAACGTAGAGGCCTACGCAATCTCTCCCGTCATTGCAGCAGGGACTCTTCCATCGGTCCCACGACGCCGACCATCGCCTCCGAGCCTTTGAACCCAACGGAGCAGCTCCTGCGGAGCCTTGGTCTTAATGACCCCGGCCTTTCGCGCATTTTTGCGGACGCGGCGCAATATGATCAGGTCGTTCGCGGCGAGCGTGATGACGATGGTCAAGATGTGCCCTCTGGATCTGAACCTGACCCAGACCCAAACGACAACAGCGTGCAAACCAAATTGAACGGCTTTTCGCGTCTTGTCGGCAAGGATCTCCCACAGTCCGAGCGCCAGGCGAGCGTGCGCATTGCGCAACTTACCGTCAACAATTTTACGCCTAGTCCGCTCAGTGAGGGCGAAGGTGACTTGTTCGATGAAGATGAAGAGGGCGGATCGGAAGGTGATGGAAGTAGGACGTCCGAAACGGCGCTAAGCGATGGGTCCACGGCAGTCGAGGATCACCAGGTCAGAGAGCTCGAGGCGGGGCACGATGAGGCAGGGCATGGCGGAGGGCTTGAACCGGAGGAAATCGTGGATTTGCTGGAGCAGGAGTTTGGTGCGCTCGCCGGACCCGGCGAGGAGAAGCTCATTGTCGAGACGGACGGGGCCCTCGTTCAGGATGTCACAGTTCTGGTAAGCATGTTTCTTAAGTTTACAAATTATCGCTTGCTGATATTTTGTTAGGGTGTACTACACCTTACCACTCACCGCTTAACATTTCATGCTTCGCTGACTGCCGCGTCCGAGAATGCGCCAAAGATCTTGAAGGAAGGCGCGGTTACAGTCCATAAAGGCTCACATCGCAAGCGGCGAGTCTGGATGGAACTCTCGCACGATCTCTTAGCTGTCTATCCGAGCAGCAAGGACGAGGACCGGATTCGACCTATACGAAGCATCTTGCGTGCGTATTTATCATTCATACATTCCTTTAACGTCTCGGGGTGTGAATGTTGCTAACTTATTTGGCAGTGTCTGCTATTACGCAGGTCCACCCTCACGACAGCGTGCACCCGCGCAGGGTGAGACTGTCATGCGAGACCGCCAGAGGCGTCCACAACGCGTCACTAGAATACGATACTGACGAGTCAGCGCGCGACTGGCGGAGGGAATTCCACAGTGCTCTGTTTTTGTATCGTCGTGCGCGCCGTCTGGCGCTCAACCCATCAGGGGATGATACGGATGGCGTGCGCTTCAACATACCGCTTTCGCGCCTCGAAGGCGTCGACCATAACCGCTATCTGTCCCTCGCCACTCTCCTATGCTTGCGCATATCGACTGCTACCTCTCCTCCGCCGTCATCAGCATCGTCATTTACGGATGGACCTTCGATCGAGACACCCTCAACACTCGAAGCGCAATTCGCCGAAGACGCAGTATCGGAGCCTGATGTCTATCATGTGAAGGTCGGCCTGTTGAAAGTGCGGCCTGAGCTAGAGAACCTCATGGAATACGTGTACGCGGCCAGGGCTTACGAGCTCGAGCACTCGACCTATACGCCCCGTGTTTACTTTGATTACGGGATGTACGACGGACTCGGCATCTCACCTACCTCGGCTTTGAATACATCTTATACCCAGGCCAACCGCGAGGCCGAATACGTCGTTGGCTTTGGGCCACAGCCGTTCAACGCACTCTCCATCCTCCTCGGTCTCGACCTCGCGCGCCAGCAACCTTGGGTCGTCAAAGCACACCTTGCGCGGAGGTTCAGTAGGGTATACGGAACCTTCGTCGTAGCAGACAACCTCGTCGGCTTCTTCTCGCGCACGGCGATCGGCCGAGATATCATTTATCGCGTGCCGCTTACCATCCTGCGCGACGTGCACGTTGCAGCTCCTATCATACCGCTGAAACGCGTAGACATCGCACTCACGCTCGTCGTGCGTGGTCAGGCGGACTTGCGGTTTCTGTTTAGGACACCCGCTCTTCGCGATGAGGCTTTGATGCGCATACAGCAAGCGCTGGAGCATGCGCGGGCGCACGGCGAGATCACGACGAGTCCGCGGAGTATGAGCCCACTGCCTAGTCCAGGGCTTACTCATGCGGACAGTCCTGAGGGCAAGGACTACCTTTCGACATCTGCCCCCAGTCCCGGAGAACACGGTACCGAGTCAGCAAACCCGGACGTCGAGCGCCCTGCGTTGCGCCACAAGAGTGTCCGGAGTACGACCAGCATTCTTGCGCCGATGTCGCGTCTGCCAAAGTATGGCAGCATCCCCGTGCCGTACCCTCTGAAGAGCTACTTTCCCAAGCCGATCAATATACGTCCAGGAATACCAAACGTCAGACGCATGCACTTCGTATGCTTGACGATTGGCAGTAGAGGCGATGTGCAGCCGTATATCGCTCTTGGGAAGGGTCTGCAAGCGCATGGACATACGGTCACGATTGTCACGCACGAGGAGTATAAGAGATGGGTTGAAGGGTTCGGCATTCATCACCGTACCGCAGGCGGTGATCCAGGCGCATTGATGAAGCTCAGCGTGGAAAACAAGATGTTCAGCCCTAATTTCTTCAAGGAAAGCCTGGGCAACTTCCGGAGCTGGTTGGACGATCTGCTCGTGGACGCTTGGGAGCAATGTAAGGACGCGGACGTCCTTCTCGAGTCGCCCAGCGCGATGGCGGGCGTACACATCGCCGAGGCGCTCAAGGTTCCTTATTTCCGCACTTTCACCATGCCCTGGACGAAAACTCGCCAGTTCCCTCATGCGTTCCTCTCTCCGCCCGTCGAGAGCCCAACCTTCAACAGCGCCTCCTACGTTCTGTTCGATAACGTCTTCTGGGCCGCCACCTCGGGACAAATCAACCGCTGGCGACGCGCGACGCTCGGTATAGGGCCGACGGATATGGGTCATCTGGCTCAAAGCAAGATCCCGTTCATCTATAATTTTAGTCCCGCCGTTGTCCCTAAGCCTCTAGATTGGGGAGACGCGACGACTGTCTCAGGGTATTGGTTCTTGGACAATCCGGATTTGGATTGGACACCGCCGGAGGGGTTGCAGACATTCATGGACAAGGCGAGGAAGGATGGGCGACCATTAGCGTATATTGGGTTTGGGAGCATCGTTGTGCCCGATCCTGTTGCGTTAAGCAGGAACATCATCGCTGCGGTGGTCAAGGCGGACGTACGCGCGATCGTCTCTCGAGGATGGTCAGCTCGTATGACGAAGCCGGGTGCGGAGACGGAGGAGGTGGAATATCCAGAACAGTGTTATGTACTGGACAAGGTCCCGCACGATTGGCTGTTCCCCCAGTGCGATGTCGCGGTGCACCACGGCGGCGCAGGAACGACGGGCGCGAGTCTGAGGGCTGGTGTTCCGACACTTATTCGGCCGTGGTTTGGGGACCAGTTCTTCTGGGCTAGCAGGGTGCAGAAGCTCGGTGCAGGGCTAAAAATCAATAGTGCGAGGGCGGCGGAGCTTGCGGATGCGCTTACCAGAGCGACGTCGGATAGAGTTATGAAGGAGAAGGCAGCGAGCGTTGGTGAACGAATCCGCGCGGTACGTTTTCTTTGACCTTGCCTTGCGGACATGTGCTCATAACGACCCAGGAGGATGGAGTGAACACGGCCATCGAGGCGATATACATGTACCTCCCTCGCGCTGGAGTACAGAATCGCGCGGAGCTGACGTGAATGCTGGACTCGAAGCTTGCCATAAGAAACTGTCTTTGTACGAACTAACGCAACATAGTGTAAAGGTTGTCCTTGTGTATATCTAGACACCAGATACTGTAGACTCGATTAGACTAATTCACTGTCACCCACAACTACGACAGAAATGAACTGTAGTACTAGTACTCGTCGAAACGAAGTACTGGGTCGAAGTATCGGCAGCATCCGAATAGGCAAGTAGAAGTACACTCGGACCTAGGGGACCATGCATTGCTTGACGCGCCCCCTTGTGAAGCGGGACACGGCGACTCAAAGAGTCAACTACGTCCATAGTCAATACAACCTCAATAGATGCGAAAGAATGCGACTCACAAGAGCAAGGTGTCCACCAACGACAGGACGAGAGCGGAAGGCATGGTAAATACCGTTCGTGGTTTCATACCAGTCACCGAAGGGCTCGGTGTTGCTGACGATCGCGCTGGAGGCGTAGTGGTAAACGCCCGATATGAGCTTGTCACGGAGAGACTCGGAAGTAGACTCGAGCATCGCGGCCGTGTAGATCTGCCAGTCGCTTTTGGCTGCGGGATTCTTCAGAGTATATTCGTTCGAATACATCTTTGACACGTACTGTAGGTGTGGCGAGTGTCAAGCGGGATACCGAAGTCCGACTCCTTCAATGACTCGTACCACTTGGCCTCTGCGTTGATTGTAAGCCGAACACCTTTTGAGATCTTCAAAGTAGTACTCACGCAGATCATAAATGCTCTGTGGGAAAAGGTTGAACCCAAGAAGCTTGTCGGCATACAGGTTGTACGCAAGGCCCCAGCTGCTGTCGTTGCCGTAGGAGAGCGTCAAGTGCGTCTTGTCACTCGACAGCGCGAGATCCTGCCACTGCTCAACATAGTCGCTCGCGATGGACTAATGCAGAGAGGTTAGGGATACGATGTGGAGGTTAAAGTCTGAGAGACGAACACTGTAATTCGAGCTCGAATTCGTGTTGCCGAGCAAGCTCTCAATCTCAGCCTGAGCGCGGATACCGATGATACCCTTGATGGCAAGATTAGTCTGATTCACCAACGATCCGGCGAAATCGTCCGTGGAGATCTGGCTGGCGGGGATGAGCGCTTCGTCGACGAGGAACTGGGTCCACTGGTCAAGCAGCGCAGACTGGGACAAACATGTGAGTGCCATCCCTGAGAGTGAGATCCTAGCACGCACATATCTGGTGATAAGGTCCTTGTTGCCGGTCTTCTGCGTGTACGCGAGCGTCATGATCAGCCTGAGGCGTATCTTCAGTCGTCAACGCCTCGTGGTGAGAAAACATAGGTAACTGACATATTTCCGCTCTCTATGTGAAAGTAAGTAACGATGTTAGCAGGGTGAGTGGATCTGAATTGCGCACCTTCCAAGGGCATGGGCTCGTCTTTTCCGTCGTTGTGACCGAGCGCTTTGGGGTACGACGCACCTGTAGGGAGAATAAGGGTCTCAGAGTAAACTAGCGATTGGTCAATGATGGCATACCCATGTCGTGGACGGCCCACTTATTAGGGTACTGGCCGCTCGCTTGGTATTCGAAGAGCGGGAGTAGGAGGTACTTCGCAAATTCCGGGTTGGTGTACAAAAATGCTGGGTAAGCGGGGAAGATCACGTCGACGGTGTTCTGGAGCCTATTAGATAGGGTGCAGCGACTGATTACAGGGTGACTTACCATGTTTCCATCGCTAGAGATTTCTTGAAGAGTGACTGAGTCAGATGTGTGCTCTCACTAACGCATCAAACTGCGTACCTTTCATGAACATAAGCACATCCGACGCGTTGTAACCGCTGGAGGTCTTGGAGACAGTGAGCTCGGTGGCGCCGAAGGCCTGACGAAGAGACAGCGCTACGATGCCAGCGTAGTCCGACGAAATCTTGGACGCATCCTTGTGCACCTTGTCATCGAATGTCTTGGCTCGAGTAACTGCGGCACTGTAATCGCCGACGAACGCAGAAAGCTACCGAACAAGCCCTGAGTATTGGATACCACGCGGTGACGGCTTTCACGTACCGCTGAAGCTACCGACGAGTACGATGTCCAGAAGTACGAGCTACGCTCCTGGAGAACGCCACCTGTAAGCTATTGTCAGCGACATATACAGCGCGGATCCTTCAGACTGGAGATGGCCACCTGCAGTGATATATTGAATGGCAGGGTCACGCGCATTGCCGACAGCAAAGACGACAGGCTTGGACGCAGAGCTCGAGACAGAGCCGATATCATGGGCGATACCAAACACGGGCCAGTTATCCGAAACAGCGCGGAAATTGGTATCCTTGGTATTGGCAAGCTTGCCTTTAGAGACGAACTGCTGTCGTACGATGGCATCCGGGCCGGTCTGATAGGTAGCGCCTTTGGACGACGAAGCGAGATAGGCCGAACCGTCTAAGAGTGGGGCTGTTAGCTACGACTCGAATATGATGCTCGGCGAGAAACTCGCATTGAATATGATCGCTGGCTTCGGAGAATATGGATTGATTCAAGAGTTGTGCTTGATGGATAATGACATCGTCCGCCGTTGAGGTCGTCCAGTTGGCGATCAATGAGTTGTCGCCGGTGACCCATTCACCGGTTATGTCTGTGTACACCTGGACCGAGTGCGAGCGACCGTCGTTTGCCTGGGCGGAGACTGACATGTACGAAAACGGAAGAGACTGTTTGACCAGGTCCTTGGGCTGATGACTCGTTAATACGAACTGATAGATCACGAATCGCCGTATACGCGCACCTCAATAGGGGAGAGGAATGTGACGGTGATGTCCACTCTGTCGGCTGTCAGCACGAACTGAGACTGGGTCGATGTGAACTGTGCCAGAGGTGTTAGAACACTCGAGGCAGAGTCTATTCCATGCACGAAGCATACCGAGACGCTTTTCTGCACAGCCTTTCTTGTGCCGTCCACGCCACTCGGCGCGCCGAGGAAGATGTACGCTGTTCCATCCACCTTCACATAGCCAGCCCATCCGAGAATCTGATTACTGTGAGTAGCGAGATCCCTGGTGAGCGCCCTCGGATAGAACTCACAGAACCAGTCCAGAATGTCGGCCATGCACCGTTCAGCGCGGTGCCCTCACCCTGGGGCAACCATACGGACAGGTAGGGCGAGCGAACGGCGAGAGGAACTGAGTGGGGATTGAACGGGGTCGCCGTCCATGACGCAGCCGAGACGGCCGGTACGATAGCCACAAGCAACGCCAGGAACTTCATCGTCAACGCCAACGGAGCCGACGTGAGCAGAGCGGTTGTTGAAAGCTCGGACAATTATGCTCGAATGTGAGTCAAGCTTTATACAGAGCTGTCGGGCCGTATAATACCGGCGCACAGTTCAATATATGCATCACAGAGGAAAAACCTAAGTGAGGCATAAGGAGATGAAGCCGACATGACGATATTGAGCGAGAAGGTCTTTTTTTTTTTTTTTTTCCAATCAACGTGTATTTAGGGTGCCAGCCGGGGGCCTAGGGACACCATGAGTCCGCGTAACGGTAAGAAAAATGGGGAAAGTCCGTAAGTCGGGGAAGGTTCCGAAACGCGTAGGTAACGGTCACAAAAGCATGAGAAACGAGTCGGATGCTGCGGGCAGAGATGGTCAAACGAGACTAGTAACTAGGTGGGTGCGTCACCGTACGAGAAGGCGTTAGGGTTGGCATTAAGGAAGTCGTGGAGAAGGGGAACTGGATCTTTGGCTTGTCGGAGGCGGTCGTGAAGCTCGGGATCGCGAAGGTAACGAGAACATGAGTGAAGGATGTGCTGGCGAGTCTGCGTATAGTAAAGGAATTGAGTACAACTACAACGAGAGGGTTCATGTGGGAAGAACTTGGTGCGAAACTCGCCCGTGGGTGCGTGGTTGGTCGTCGCCCTGACGAGGCGCGCCATCGAGGTGTTGGACCCGCCGGCGAGGTCCATCATGGTATTCTTGGTCTTGAGGCGATCCGACAGCGTGATCGGGCCCCGTCCTGTGAGGAAACCTCTGCCACGAAAGGCAGAGTCGCTGGCGTAGGTGCGCCACGTCGAGACCGCGTCGTGGCGAATGCCCTGAAGTATGAATGCGTGCGAGCGGTAAGGGCGTTGCGGGAGTGTGTGGGCGGCATCTTTGACGTCGCCATCGACGAGCTCGTTGAGCTCGAGGCCGACGTGACCTGGACACCAGTGAAAGTGCACGTTTCCTTCGTGTGTGGCGAGCCAGGGACGAAGAAGGCGGCACGCGTTGACGGATAGGGATTGAGAGGAGTGGATGGACGTGTCGATGATGGACGCGAGTGCTGCCTTGTTATCGGCGAAGATGTGGATGTCGGTGGCGTCATCGAGAGGGGTGAGAGCGCCGAGTGCCATTGCAATGGCTACGCACTCGGCGTCGTAGGAGACACATTGGCCGGTAGATACGGCTTTCCGCGTAATCTCGTCGTGACCGCGGTATGCGCGAAAGGCTGCGGCTGAGCGCGACTGTTGGGTGGGCAGAACGGACCCGTCCGCGAAGGCGTACGCCTGCAGGGGGTCCGCCTGAATGGATGACAGTTCCGCTTCGAACTCGAGCAGCCAATCGGCGAGCGCGTTCGCGTCGGATTTGGGCGGGGCATCTAGGTGGAAGACGACACGGTTGGGGTAGAGGTCGACGAGGCGGGCACCAGGCGTGCACTCCTTGTGGATGGGGTTGAAGGGCTCGTCTCGTACATTGAGGGAGGCCTGGAATTCGTGGAGGGGTAAGTTCGGGTTCGCGCGTGGTCGTCGCACATATGCCGCGTAGGACATAAGGTCTGCGGGTGTGCGACCAGAGTGAGGGGTGGAGGCCGTAACGAGAATGTGTGTATGAGGGAGTTTACGTAGGCGTAGTAAAGAACGTTGGTGAATGGATCGAAGATATAAGTTGAAGGGGAGGATGGAAGCGGCGATACCGAGACCGCCGATGGGAGACGTGCGGAATGCACCCGTGATCCACCGGCAGGCGGCGGATTGGGCTTTGGTAAGGATTTTAACTAGTTCGACACGGGGTTTGTTGCAGTTGAACCAGCAGAGGTGACCGTAAAGCATGACAGAGCGGATGTTCGTAATGTAGAGGAGGCGTTTCGTGCGGGGAGGGAGGCCGCGCTTTGAGTTGCCGAGCATGGGGAGAGCGCGTACGGTACTGAGAGCTTTGTTGGCATAGAAAGTAACATGTGGCTTGAAAGAAAGAAAGGTATCGAAGAAGAAGCCGAGATAACGCCATACGGGTTTGTTGTCTAGCGTGATGTCAGCGCCGTCGATGACGAGCTTAAGTGGGGGAATAGGAAGGGGATGGGTGTTGGTCTGTGAGTACTTGTAAGGATTGTTGGGGCCCGCTCGGGGTATTGGGAAGCCTGCATATTCAAGTTTAGTAGGTTCGAGATGGCATCCCACACGACCGAAGGAGCTAAAGACGACGGGTGCGACGCGGCACAAGATGACCTGATTTTCGCTGAAGGATTTGGTGGAGACGATGAGGGTGCCGTCATCCACATAAAATAAAAGACTGCATAACTCGTCAGCAGAGGCAATGGGCAGGGCACCGGTGATGGTGATGAGTGCTGCGACAATCGCGATAGATGAGAGGATCGGGGAAAGGACAGAGCCTTGACCGACGCCGACCGGATCATCGACCGGTTCGGTGAGGTGGCTATTGAAACGAAAGCGGACTTTTCGGTCACGCAGATAATTAGTAAAGAAAGAGACAAGTTGTTCACCGAATCCCATGCGGCGGAGTGAACCTAAAAGAATGGTGTGATTAACGGATGGGAAGAACTGCTCGACGTCGACGGCAAGGACAGAGGTGACCATCTTCTTCTGGTGTGCAGCGCGGATGTGGTTGACGAGAAGGATACCGGCATCTTCCGTGGAATGGGCCATGGTGCCGCCGCATTGAGACGGGTGCAGGAGGGCATGGCGCGCGCATGCGAATTGAATGCGGCCGGCGAAGAGTGCTTCACCAAGCTTGGCGAGAGTTATGATGAGCACGATGGGGCGGTAGGCCTTGAGGATGGTGTAGTCGGGTTTGTTGGGTTTCGCTAGAATGATACAGGCATTAATCTTGAAGGCGAGCGGCCAGTATGCGGTGTGTACGAGAGCGGTGTAGAAGCGCGCAAGGCCGCAAACGGCCGTTTCGGACTCGCGCGCGGCAAACTTGAGCGCTCGCCAGGTGATATGATCAAGGCCGGGTGCAGAGTTACCGGGCCGAGTGGCTAGCCGCTCGCGTACTTCAGCGCACGAGAAGTCGGGCCATTCGCGCTCGTCGCGTTGCGGGATGGCGTTGAGGATGGATACATCGACAGGGCGATTGGCAGCCTTGAAGAACTGCTCTTGGCAACCGCGGGATAGGTGTTCGATGGTGGTCATAGGCACACCGGCGTTGTCCTTGATGGCGGTGGTGGTCTGTAGGCGTCGGTCCTTATACCACGAGGTGAGGTCCCATGGCTGGTTGTTCTCGACGGCTTTGTCGATCTGAGCATCAAAGTGGGTGCGTTGGGCGGTTCTGACAGCGGTGCGGGTGGCTTTGCGGTTAGCAGGGGTACGGTCTTCGCGGAACGCGGCAAACGCGTCGTCGCACGACGGGACCCACCAATCCTTTGCGTGTGAGGATATGTCGGGGATACGAGCAAGTCGGTTGAACTCCCCATCCATAGTAGCAAAGAAGCCATCGACGACGGTGTCGATAGACTGGCTGTTAGAAAGGTCAGCAGTGGCAAACATCTCAAGCTGCGAAGTTAGAGTGCGAAAGAATGAAAGCTCGTCCTCAGATCCCTTCTTGATAACGGGGTCTGCGATGTACGCCGGACGCGTCGGAATCTCGATGGTGAGAATAGCATGGTCGGAGGTACCTCTGTCGTTCTGGTTAATAGATAACGAGCAGTGCGGGGAATTGAAGAAATCAGCATTGACCCAGGCGAGGTCGACTACCGATGGGGCAAGCGCCGCATTGTGCGGGAAGTGAGTGTGAACGTCAACTGGGTTGAGAAGGTCAACGCCAAGTCCGAGCATGCGCTCGCAGAGTGTGGAGGCGAGTTCCTGTGTAGGTTTAGTAGACTCCCAACGTGAGTGGTGAAGGTTGAAGTCGCCTGCAACGCATGTGAATGTACGTGCGGGCAGCTCGGCAAGTGCATGGATGCCCGAACGGGAGTCTGGATGGCCGTAGACATTGAGAAATAACTTATCCGTGTCGCCAAAGCGGAGCGAAACACACAGAACGTGCGGGTGGTTGATGATATCTATGCGACGCATGGGATGCGCACCCTTCCAGCGCTTGTTGACATAGGTTGCGACGCGCGAGTTGCGAACATCCTCGACTTCGAGCAGAAACCAGTCGGGTGCTGATTGCGTGCCGAAAAGCTCTTTGCCGTGCGGGTCGTGCGGTGATGGTACGTGTTTGATGGTGCCGTAGTATGGTTCCTGAACAAAAATAATATCGCAGTCCTTGTTAGTCTCAAGAATATATTTTGTATTAGTGGGTGTATGGTTAGCATTAAACGAGAGGATATGAAAAGAGGGTGGATGTGGTTGTGTAGGCATATTTACGCAGCAGTGGTCGACAGGGCTTCGCCGGTCTTACGGCTGTTGTAGTAGACCCAGACGCCTTTGATGCGGTTGAAGCGAGGCTGGTTGTCGAAGAGCCACTTGCGGTCGTCCCGCTTGAGATAGAACCTGCATTCGGTAGAGTCGGCTGCGTGCTTACCGCCGCAGTTGAAACATTTGGTGGGAGCGGTGCCGCCGTGGGTGGTGTGGTGCTCGGTAGAGTGGTTGCCGGCGCAGGTGTTGCAGTGGCTGTTGAATGCCTGGCATGCGCCCGTGAGGTGGCCCCAGCGGAGACACTTACGACACTGCGTAGCCGTTTTCGCGGTGGTGGCGGGCTTGGTGATTCTACAAGGGATGAAGTCAGCGCCGATACGGGTGCGGCCGTGTATGATGCGCTTTGTGTGGGTGTTGTTCTTGTCGTCGTGGAAGTCGACGAATACGATGCCGGAGTCGCTGGTGGGAGGTTGCCAGAAACGGACGCTGGTGATGGTGACGCCGCCCCAGAGCGGTGAGTCGACGAGGCTGGCTTTGAAATCCTCGGTACTGAAGGGAGAGTTGTCGGGGTTGGTCGGTAAGATGTTGCTGAAAACGACCGAGGACTTGAAGTGGAAAGCATGAGCCTCGAGGTTATCTGCAGTGGCCTTGTCGATCGGGTTGAGTAGCTGCTGGACGGCCCCCTTGCAGAACGAGGTCATGAATGGCTGCATGGTAGATACACTGGCGGCCGGGATAGCACCCTTAAAGGTGAACTGAATGGACGCGCGTGTCACGGTGACGTGCATGAGGACCGGGATTTTGAAGTTGTGGTTAGGGCGGCACTCGACCGTGTCGTCGGAGATATCACCGTGTTCGGCATAGCACCAGTTGGCGATGAGGACTTGGTCTTCGAACTCTTCCCTGCGGGCGTTGATGACATCGGCGAACTTGCCGGCTGCGGGCATGGATGCGAACTTATCGGCCGGGAGGTGGCCGATCGGAATGAAGATGGTCTTGTTCGCGTCCTTGGGTGTGACGCGGGCGGTGGATTTGGTTTTCGCGCGATCGGCCTGTTCTGTAGCCATGCGAAGGGCGACCTCGTCAGAGACGGCAACCTTGGTGCGAATGTCGTTGGCAATGTCAACGTGTTCGCGAGTGATGTTCTTGCGCGCGGCGACTTGCGAAAAGGCGGCGTTGGAGATAGGGGCCAGAGTGGTATTCGGGCCGGTGGGCGCGGTTGATTTCGTGGGAGAGTCAGAGTGGGGGCGTGTACACGGTGCGTTATGCACGCGATTGCAAGTTGGGTTGTGCGCTTTTTCGCAGACGACGGGAAAGTGAGGCTTGTCACAAGGGAGAGCGGTGGCACGACACTTGAGATTATCTTTGCCAAGGGTGGTCACAGCACTATTCCAGGCGACAATCAAGCCCGAGATGCGAGATGCGGCGGGGAGCCAAAATGTGTCATATTCCTCGTCGCGCTTGTCAGCGCGAGCGGCAATAGAGGCTTTGTCTTCGAGGTAGCTGATGAGATGGTGAATCGAGTCGCGGATGACCTTGGAGCGGTCGTCGGGATGGTCCGCGGTGTCAAGATGCATAGGTACGGAAGCATAAATAGGTGGTATGGCGACTTCGGCCATAGCGGGCGAGAGAGAGAGAAAGAGGGCACTGTTGTTTTTAAAGCTTATATAGAGACGAGGCTGAGATGTTTTTATGCTGTTTTGGGAGAGGACGTGAGAATGAGAGAACGAGAAACAGTGTATTGAGGCGTGGGAAAGTAGCTAAGTGATGAGTGTTAGAGGCAAGAAGCGCTGTTGAGCGAGAAGGTCACGTAGTTCAACAACCATGCGGATGAAATATGGATAGAAGCCTGATTGGTTGACGCCTGTCCTATATATCCCGAACAAACACGAGACGAGGTGTATGGGCCGCGAACTTCCAGGGCCTGGTCAGGAGGTATGAAGGTGTTGCGATCTCCAAAGTGCGCAATCAGCGGAGCGCGCGGACGAATGTGCCTCAACAGATGCTGTAGGTCACGGTCGACGAAAAGCAATATTGGTAGATCGCGTGATTCCCATTGTATTCCTCAGTTGACGGTTTGCGGGATGTTCGGCACATGGCTACAGTGAGCCTCGAGTTTTGGACATGGCTCAAAAGTGTCGAAGGACGAAGGTGGCATGATCACCATGATGGCGTAAGGCAAGAAGGAAGCCGCGGCCGGGTGCGCGCGGCCACGGGCACGCGTCATGATCAACTTTCAGTCATTACCTAATCCCAGCTTAGGCCGACTTTGCACTGTCCGATCTAAAATTGGGCGCTGCATGCGTAGGTATAGAGCCTCTTTCATGCCAAAGTACATATCGGTGCTAAGCCGACGCGAGTAGCTGCGGCCCGAAATCATAACTCCGTGATCATGCAAGGCTATTATCTCGTACATTCGAGACCCAGATACTACCGGCTCGATTGAGCTCCTATTGACCCGCACTGCAAGCTACGACCGGTTTTCAGACGTAGGCATTCGCACGAAGCGAGAGGTGGAGACAAAAAATTGGCAACCGCTGAACAACCTGCAAAGCAAGTCGTCCAGTCGTTGGTTGTGACGCGCGAATGGCCAGCCAGTGGTCTTCCGCGCGCAAGTATAAGAAGAATCGGCTCTTCTGGCAGTCCCGCACCCGAGAAGCCTCTAGTGGCGGTCTCTACTTTCTCGCGAACTTGATCGATCCGAGCAACGATTCTGTCTAAACGAGTTTCGAACCGTCAACACGAGCCACACAGGTGCGGTCCGTAGATCGAGCCGGGTCTACAGCGAACAAACGGGCTTCCAGGATGTGGTGGTCTACCTTCCACACCGCCGCCACTGCAGACCCTGTACAAAAACAACGAAGAAACTCCTCTTGCAGACGCACTTGGGAAACCCTAAGAAGCGAGGCGTACTTTTTACCTCTTGCATAGGCTCGAGACAAGTCGCGTGAATTGCGTCTCCTAACGAGTTTCCGGCAACGCTTGGCAGGCTCCCCAAGTGCGAACTGTAGACTGAGCGAGACTGTAGCGAGCGACGGGCTTCCGGGATATGGTGGTCGACCTTTCACGTCGCCGCGCGCTACAGCCCCTATACAAAAACGACGAAGAAACTCCTCTTGCAGACGCACCTGGGAAACCCTAAGAAACGAGGCGTACTTTTTACCTCTTGCATAGGCTCAAGTTGAACCGCGTTTAAGCAGCCCCCCAGGAGTTCCCGCCGACGCCTGGCAGGCTCCCCAAGTGCGACCTGCAGACTGAGCAAGACTGTAGCGAGCGACGGGCTTCCGGGATATGGTAGTCAAGCATCGCAAGCCGGGATGCAAACCTTTCACGTCGCCGCGCGCTACAGCCCCAAGTAAAGCAGAGATAAACGACTCCTCTTGCAGCCGCCGATTAACCCTAAGAGACGATCCGTACTACCCTGGTCGACCCACGTAATCGCGCAGCGTTGCAGGTTTCGGAATCGCCTGGCAGGTCGCTCGGGTGAGGACTGTAGATCGAGCCGAGTCCGCAGGAAGATCTCGAGGCGTCCGCGACCGAACACCAGACTCCCGCGACAAGATGCCCGTTGGACCATTTGAAGATAAGGAGGGGAAGTGAGGCAGGGGAGGGTGGTTCAATGTGGACTAGAGGGAGTGGTTATCGGTGGCGCAACCACATTGCAAATAAGTTGAAGAAGTAACTCCTCTTGCAGTCGCACCGGAGGAACCCATAGAGGCGAACCATACTTTTTACCTCTTGCATAGGCTCATGCTGGCCACGGGCACGCGTCAGACCATGAGTTTCTGGCCCGCCTGGCAGGCTCCTCAAGTGCGAACTGTAGACTGAGCAAGACTGCAGCGAACGGCGGGCGTCCGCGGCCAAAAACTACCACTTCTTCCGCGCCGATCACTACAGCCCCAAATGAAGTAGATGAAGATGAAAGGGGGGGGAATGGGGAAGGAATGGGGGCATAGAGGAAAGCAAGTCGGTGGCGCGACGCGTTCCTCTTTATATGCTGTCGTCGGCAACGGCCGAAAGAACAAAAGCGGTCACTTTGATCCGAACCTTAACTTCAGCCCACACCAGCACGACGACGACAAGTCTTGTCTACCCCGGTCCCCATTGTCTTCTCGCTCTCGATAATCATCCGGAACGGTGTCGGAGGACAACACCAGTGACCATATGTTTGTCGGTGACGTGCCCGGATGGACGTGTCGTGACAACCTTCTAGCTTGCCTTCTACTACTAGTTCATCATTCTTCCACCACGCACCCGAGCAATTGTCTCCATTGTTCTCTACGTAACTCTCGGCGCATGACAATGAACTTGCAATGTGGTCACTCTGAAGTTCCTTCCCGTTATCAAACCGTCTCCATACCGGTCCACGACTCGGTCCATGTACGGTCTAAGCACGAGGGTGCACCGCCCTGCCCTTTTGTTTTGGAGGTAGCAGTTGGCCTCAATTGATGCGTGCCATCAACAATCGAACTGAGATTCGTGAGAGGTACACGAGAACAATGTTTGCGGTGGGCTGTCGGTGGAACAATGAGGGATCTGTGCATAAGAGCGCCAGGGTTGCGGTGGGACGTGAGCGTTACCTTCCGTCTACATAGCTCGCACATCCCTCTGTCTTCCTCTCTGTCCACTCTCGCGAAACATTCCCTCATCCACACCTGCTTGCATGTCCGATTCAAGTCCTCCCGCAAAGAGGGCTAAGGCCGCTATGGAGGCAGAGGTTGATGATAAATGCAAACACCGTCCCGGCTCTCCACTTGCCCATAACGATGTTCCCGTCGGTGACCCTCAGGAAGGTGCGCACTTACCGTTGTCAGAGTTTTGATAACGAGCTAATCGTCGGTAGCTCCCACTACTTCCGCATCGAACTTGGACCATTGCTGTAAACCCGCTCACCGGGTCCTTTCTGTGTTAGGTGCGTCCAGTTGACTTCATTCATATGCTCAGGTTCGCTTATACTACTTTACAGACCTCGTCCTTATCATCATGTCCTCTGTCAAGGAGTCACTCGGGTGGGAGAAAGTGTTCTTGAACCAGTATTATGACGAGTACGAAGACAGCTCTAAACGCGATAAAGACTTGGCCGTAGCCAAATCTTTTCTCAATCTGGGATCAGTCAACCACTACTGGCGCGCAGTATTTCTTCGATACTTCCATTCTTCGTGGTCCGTCATCCCAGCCACGCTGGCCAACGAACCGTCGAGTTTGGCTGGCTGTATACGCCTGTCTGGTGAATCGCGACTAACGCTCACGCTGAGACGTATGCCTGACGAACGTCTCCGAGAGATTATCAAGGATGTCGTGACCAGACTCTCCAGCCTCAGGTTGCGTTACTTTTACGCTAGGCGCTATGAACCGATGGAACGTTCACGAATCACTGAACTCATCGCTTCGGTGAAGGACCTAGAGGTGGATATTGCCCGCTCCGATCTTATGGAGTTCGACTGGCTCAGCTCCTCTCCGCCCCAGCTGGAGACTCTACGCCTCACGAACTTTGTATTCGCTAAGCATTGCGAATGCCCCGCGACATTGCGCGAGTTCGTACTGGACTATGCATGTGATCCTCGTGACGTGAGGATGCATAACGCTAGCGAGATGCCTGCTCTCCTAGCGGTGCTCGCTCGCATGCCTCTGCTGGAGTCACTTCGTCTAGACCTCCGCCATACGAAGATCCTCGAGCTCTGCAAGGAGGATCAAGCCAGCATGCCTGTCCTGAAGCGGCTCTGTGTGTGCATGGACTCGTCGGCAAGCTTCATCGCGTTCGTGGACCATATCTCCTGCCCCTCACTCGAGCGTGCACATCTCATAGCCTACGTTGGTCATGCAGTCGGCCGCGACCTCCGCCTGGCAACGTCAAAGTTCGCCCAGCTCGTCCAGAAGGGCTCTCATCCTTCGTCAAAGCAGCCCGATCACTTCGACTTTGGGCACGTGTATATCGACGAGCGCGGGGAAGTTTTTAGTTTCGATGCCCTTTGGCAGACCACCGTCGCTGTCGCGCCTCGCGCGGACTACGCGCCGCTTGCCGACGACAAGCTATTCATCTCAAATACTGCGGTACTTGTGGTCACGGTCAAGCACTCCTCGTCGGGCCATGCCGCGAACGCGAGGCATTTCATTCGGTCCAATGTCGTGGAATCCATCCTCTCCGGCCTTCCGGACCTGGATCTGGCAGGTCTTACTATTCACAGTCTCCCGTGCTGGGTCAGTTATGCGAGAGAAGGGGGCCCGTTCAGCTTTGACAATACGGAGTTCATGAAGTACGTGGGGTCAGCGCGCAAGTTGCACTGGTTCGCGAACCACGAACATCTCGCGCATATCCTGGAGACGCCGGATATGTTTCCTCAACTACAATATCTTGCAGTCGGGCTCCGCCGGGGTAAGGAGCTTCCTGAAACCTTGAATGCCGCGACGCTTGCACGTCAAAATCGGGCACATGCTGCTATCGTTGTCGACAAGGGGAACAAACGTCTTGCGAGAAGGCAGAAGAAGGAGGCCTGGCAGACTGTGCTCTTGCCGCCTGCGACAACACAGAATGTGAGGTGGATGTTCAACGAGCTCCTCTCGACTTTATCACCATATATGATGTATAAGCAATGACCTGTCTTACTTACCTCTCTCGTTGTATCCATAGCAATATATACTTATGTGTATCTCTCAAATTACATGATGTGTGCTGACTGAGAGAGCTACTTAATGAGGTGCAATGCGACGCAACAACTATGTCCGCGCTAAGTTAGATCAGGTTGCCTTTCGAGAATTGCACGTACTGAGTGTGACTGGGACTCGATTGAAACAATCACTGCCGCCCACAAGCTCCCATAACAGTCCACGTTACGGTCACATGTCATGTTCAACTGCCTCATGCCCGTTCGCGTGTTTCCGAGCGCGCGTTCCTTTCTTTCGGGTTGACCACAACCACAACCACGATCGCAGCCGTGTCCGTCGCCGCCTACATCGATGAGCACGACGCCACCGCCTGGGTTTAGTGGCCTGAAACGCAGCGCGAGCGTGTCGAGCGTCGCGTCGGACGATGATCGATTCGACCTCAGCTTCAAATACGTCACCGACGCCGACGGCAATGTCGTTCGCGTATCCTTGGGACGCAGCAACACGCCCTTGACACCTCCCGAACTTCCCCGAGCTGCAACGCCCGACGAGAGTCCAAGTCCCAGCCCGCCATTCCTACCACGGCGCCAATCACTCGGCCGCTCAGAATCGCTGCCTGGACCAGACCTCAAGCCGTCCAGCACGACACCGGCAAATCCCGCACGGTCATTCGTACGCACAGCATCGGGTCCCATTCCGACTGTTACACCTGGAGCTGCATCCTCGCGTGGCTTGGTGTCGAGCTTGGCCACTGGTCTGCCTAGACGCCCGTCCGCATCGGAGGATTATCGCCGGCACGAACTCGAGCGGTTGCAGACACATATCCCGGCCGACCCGATCCAGGAGGAGAAGGAGAACCTTGACGATGATGGGCCTACAGCCGGCGTAGGCAGTTTGAAGCGTCGTACCCTCCCTCCGCGTTCTGCCCCGGCTATGAGCTCCGAATCACATTTATATTCGCGCAGTCTTGGTGGGGGCGCTAAACCTGCCAACGCGCTCGTTGCGCAGCAGCAACGCGAGCGAGAGCGCGCGAGGCAGACGAATCCTGTGCCGGTACGCGTGGCTCGTCGCGTGGCGCCGGTTGTGAGGGATCAGGCGGCGATTGAGGCCAGGGAGCGCGAGAGGGAGAGAGAAAGGGAACGTGCGCGGACGCCTAGCGAATATGCGGAAGCGGATATTCCTGACATCGGTGCGCTGAGTATTGGCGAGCGACCTGCGGCTGGGACACGTTACAGACGATCGGCAAGCGTCAGCGATGGGCCTTGTGAGTTGCATCTTAGATTATTACGCGTCGCATATATTGATTTGGATTCAGCACCGGAGCCAGGAAGATATCGGGAGCCCGCTCGTCCTGGATCAAGTGCGAGTAACCGGGTGGCAAGAGCTGCACTTGAAAGCAGATACAGGCGAGAGATGGGTATGTATTTTATTGTTCTGTTTAACCATTGCACTTGCTCATTAACCCTAGCTGGAGTAGAAGACACGGCATCTGAATCTGAGCGCGAACGCCAGCGTATGTATTTGTATTATTATACGGGGTGGCCATATACTTACCCATCTTATACAGAAGAACGCGAGCCCTCGCCGGCTTTGAGGGATAGGCGCTCTGGCTCTGATGAGTTTCGTCCAGCCCACGTCCGTCGCGGTTCGGACACGGTTCGCCACATGAACGGCAGTGTCGTTGGAGCTCCTCCTGCCATAAGAGTATCAGCGTCATCGTCGTCTTCTTTGCGTACGCAAATTCCCTCGCCGCCACCGCCAAGTCCGCCACCGCGCTTTCCCAGCCCGCCACCGCTTGACTCGCCCACGGCCGGTGTCGCACTACCACCTCGCCTTTCGCCTGGCGCTTTCTCCGCTGCTAGTGGGCGGCACCGTCGTAGCCCTACGGCTCCCGAACCTTCGACGGGTAGTACAGCTCTCGCGCCTGCGGAGACTGCCCCGCCGCCTTATCAGACGTGGGCTGGTAGTGACAACGCGGATTGGGGTGTTCCTGCGCCGGCTCCTGCACCTGTACCCGTTCCTGTGGCCGCGCCTCCTCCGCGACCGGCGACGGCTGTACCCGCTGCTGCACGGCCCGCTCCTGTTGCTCCTCAGATAATGCAACAAAGCGGTCGCAACACGAACTTCATGGTATGCTTTCTCAATAACACTTGCCAGATAATGTGCTCATACAGTTCTCAGGTGAACGGCAAACCCTATGCTCGGCTCAATCTCCTCGGCAAAGGTGGTACCTCGCGCGTCTACCGCGCTCTCACGGCCAACAACGAGATCCTCGCCATCAAACGCGTCGGGCTGGACAACGCCGATCCCGAGACTATCGCAGGGTACATGAACGAGATCCGTCTACTCCAGCGTTTGGAAAGCCATAAACGCATCATTCGTCTATACGACAGCGAAGTGGTCCAAGGCCCTCGATCCTACCTCAACATGGTCCTCGAATGCGGCGAAACCGACCTGGCGAAACTCCTTACCGAAGCGGCCGGTAAACCTCTCAACATGATCAAAGTCGCGGATTACTGGCAACAGATGCTCGAAGCCGTACACGTCGTTCACGAGCAAAAGATCGTGCATTCGGATTTGAAACCCGCGAATTTCGTGCTGGTTCGAGGACAAGTCAAGCTTATCGATTTCGGGATCGCCAATGCTATCGCGGCGGATACTACGAACATTCAAAGGGACCATCAGATCGGTACTGTCAATTATATGAGTCCAGAGGCGATCGAGGTGCCGGATGGAATGAGAAGGTTGAAGGTCGGACGACAGAGCGATGTGTGGAGTTTGGGGTGCATACTTTATCAGATGATCTACGGTTTGCCGCCGTTCCATCGGTTCGCGAAACCGTTGCAGAAGATGAAGGCTATACCGGACGTCAAGATCGAGATTGATTTTCCGAGCCATTCTGTGCCGATAGAGAGGAGGTCGGACGGGTCCGTCGTTAGGCTCGAACATTTGGCGAGGAAGGTTAGGAGCGACGTTATTGGGTGTATGCAGAGTTGCTTGAATAGGACGCCCAAGGAAAGAGCTACTATTCCGGAGTTGTTGGAGCAGGGGTGGTTGACTTTTGCGGAGCCGCCGGCATCGAGTTTGCCACCGCCTCCTGCGCCACCGCCGCCACCGCCGAGGATTCAGGATTTGTTGGCGGAGGATGAGACGGTTATTAATCCGTATTATATGGAGCAGCTCATGCAGTACGTGTTGGATCTGGGCGCGAGATATGGCGCGGATATGGATAGGGCGCAGATGCGGTCTGAAGGGCTGGTACGCTTGTTTCCCTTATCTGGGATGTGAAGAACTTATGTTAACGGGCATTACAGCGTCTTATTCAGGAGCTCAAGGACGTGCATGCGCAGGAAGAGGCGAGGCGGATCGAGATTGCGGAGCAGGCTGCTGCCGCTGCGCAACAGCAAGAGTAGCTCTGTGCTGTGCTTGCTTCTCGAGCGTTGCATCGTCAGGAAAGAGTGACTCTGCGCTTGCCTCTCATGAACGTCTCACCCTTGGAAGTCGGACAGGAGCCATGATACTGCGCCATCCTCGTTGGACGTCGAACCCCGAACTTTGATTTGAACACCACCCTTGCTCTTGCTGTGCCCACCCCCCGCTGTCTTCACACGGAGTCGCTCTCTTTTCCTGTCCAGTGTCCTCGTCTGCGCTATGCACCTCCAAATGTTTCGTATACATCATTTCTCTCCGAACTCTCCAATACATCTCGCGCGCCATGTATGTATCGTACCTCGTACCCTCACATGCATCACACATTTTGTGTACAATCATCGCATTCGTCCCTTTGCCCGTTGTCCATCCGCCGTCTGCCCAATCCACGTTTCTTCCCGAATCCCGACCACGCCTCAAAGATCTTCGCTCACATACTCGGCATTTGGCATTTGTTATCTATATATCTGACTGACGTATGTTATCCCACCCCTGCATGTCGTTCTTTCATCACCCATCCTTTGTTCCTTTTCACCGTACCGAGCTGGCCCCCTCAAATTTCCTTTTCCCTTTCATAGCGCACCGTACCGCCGGGTCGCCGCTACATACTCATTTTGACCATCCTCCGGTTATCGACATGCTCTCCCCTTTGCTGTCTCTTACTCTCGAAGCTACGTATACAATATGAGTCTGTTGATTCTCTCACTGCCGGTGTATGATCAGACGGTTGCAATGGTTGTGGCCCCGGCGAGCGGCGTCATCGCACGGTTGGCCCTTCAAAGGCGGTAAGTTTGGTTCGCGCCGCGTTGTACAAGTATTCACGATGATTGGCCCTATTTATCTAACTGACCTGAAAAGGTACACACCATTCAGGCTTATCGTACTCCACGTATCTCAGACCCTCAGCTTCAGGGCCATGACTGAGGCTTGGCGCGCAGCGAAGGAAATTGCGCCAGTTTAATCGTGCAGCGCGCAATTTCAGGTTTGAGTGACTTGTACCGCGACGACACTCGATAGCGCTGGATAATAACGTATTCTAGGGATGGTCAACCCATCACTAGGACGTGGGCGTCGTGAATGACTTCGCGGCTGCCGGCGGTTGCCCAGTATTTGTTGACGCATGTTGATCCACCTCAACGCGGTCAGGTGCTCGACGCGGCTTGGCTGGCTTCCTCTCGCCCCTTGCTTCCCGCCACAACGTTGACGCGTCCTTGTCGCGAATATCTTGGCTCTGTAGAGCCCGTTCGATGAGATACCGAACAGTACCCTGAAGTCGCATCCAGACTCGACTCAGGGCGAACTCGAGGAACCTACTCCGTCCTCCAAGAGAGTCCGCAGCACCGCACCTCTTGGCTTCGCGCACCGAAAGGAGAAGTCCCACGTTTATGGCGCACGCTCAAGACACCCAAGCACTGCTTTAACGGTCTTAGCCGTCATCATAGAGCATACTCGTTTCTTGGCTCGACGATTGCTCTGAGATTGGTATATAAGGATCCCATGTTTCTGGACTGTACGAGCCGAATCCTCCGAATCACTACGCGAGGATTATAACGTTATTGGATGACTACGAACTCGAATAGCGCTAGCATAGCACAAGCGAACGCTCGCGACGAAGCGGCTCAGACCGCACTCAAGCTTACGGAGACCGCCCATTGGACGGAGGTTGACGATATCCTTCAGCAACTTGACACCTCCAAGCAGGAAGGTTTATCTGATGCAGATGCTCAGACGAGACTCAACGAGTGCGTATATTTCCTCGCTGCATACTGCAGCACTTTACTGATGTCACGGTGCAGATATGGCGAGAACTCCTTGCGAGGCGAAGGCGGGGTGAGCGCACTCAAGGTACTGTTCCGCCAAATGGGTACGTCTTCACCATCCTGCAAGCATTACAAGTGCTCACGAGCATTCAGCGAATGCACTTATCCTCGTTCTTGTCGCCGCCATGGCCATCGGCTATGGTGTCCAAGATTGGATCGAAGGCGGCGTCATCACCGCCGTTATCATCCTCAACGTAGGGATCGGCTTCTTCCAGGTTAGTAGCCTATCTCCTCCATCCTTGCGCATGGCTGACTGTCTTCGCAGGAGTACAAGGCGGAGAAGACTATGGATAGTCTCCGCTCCCTGGCAAGCCCTACCGCCGCTGTTACGCGCGCCGGCGAAACGAAGCAGATCCCTGCACTACACGTCGTGCCCGGCGACATCGTACATGTCAAAATGGGCGACGTTGTACCTGCCGATATCAGGCTCTTCCAGTGCGCCTCCCTTCACCTCTTCTCTTCCCTGTTCTGATCATAATCGTACAGTGTATCCAACCTCGAGATCGACGAAGCGCTCTTGACAGGCGAGGCTCTGCCCGTAGCCAAAGTCATTGAGCCCCTTGGTAGCTCCTCCTCATCCCATGGGCTTCCTCGCGTGTCAACGTTCAGCACCGAGGGAGAGAAGACCCTTGCGCCAGGTGTCGGTCCCGAGTCGCGCGAGCAGATCGCCGTCGGTGATCGCGTGAATCTAGCCTTCTCCAGTACGACCGTTACACGCGGACGTGGCTCAGGCGTCGTCATTGGCACCGGCATGCAGACGCAGGTATGTCGTCTTTCATCCTCGTTCTACGCATAGGCTTAACCAGACTTAGATCGGACGCATCGCGGAGTCGATGCAGAAGAAGAAGGCGAGCCCTCGTGCTGGTCTCCCTCTGTGGAAGCGCATCTTTGAGGGCGTTATGACTTTTCTGTACGCACCGCGTCTCTGTTTTATCCCGTACGCCTCTGACAATCTCATAGTGGTCTGCGAACCGGCACTCCCTTGCAGATCAAGCTCAACAAGCTGGCTTACGCGCTGTTTTTGGTTTGTTGTCCACTGAGCTCGAAATTGGTCTTGACTGACAGGCTGTCTAGCTTGCCGCCGTGCTGCTCATCATCGTATTTGCCGTAGCCAAGGTGCGCCTTGCATTGAAGCGCGTTTGATAACCAACTGACTTGTTTGCAGTTCGAGGTTAACAACGAGGTCGCCATCTATGCCATTGCGTATGTCGAACTCTTCGCCCTCCACAACGACTACTAATACTCACTACAGACTTGCCATTGCTGTCATCCCCGAGTCTCTCGTCGCTATCTTGACCATCACAATGGCAACAGGCACTTCGCGCATGGCCAAGGCGCACGTCGTCGTTCGGCAACTCAACGCACTCGAAGGTGTGTTTAGCTTCTGAACCATCGCTCAAGGGCTTTCTGACTTCTCCATCTAGCACTCGGTTCGGTTACGGATGTCTGTTCGGACAAGACTGGCACACTCACCGCAGGCAAGATGGTGGTCCGCAAATTCTGGCTGCCGACCCTCGATGCCGACAAAACACCCACGGACTTCACAGTGGAGAATGTGGGAGATGCGCTTGAGCCTGCGGGTGGTGTTTATGTCGACAACGGCTCTGACGAGGAGAAGCGGACTCTTATCGACCTGGAGTCCAACTCTCGTGCTCGAGAACTCGTCCTCTGCGCTTCGCTGTGCAATGTCGCGACGTATGTATCCAGCATGCGCCTTCTTGTTGCGTTACTTACGTTCGACGCTTCAGAATCGGG
The DNA here is from genome assembly GCA_001632445.1 of Peniophora sp. CONT. Classification (NCBI taxonomy): domain Eukaryota; kingdom Fungi; phylum Basidiomycota; class Agaricomycetes; order Russulales; family Peniophoraceae; genus Peniophora; species Peniophora sp. CONT. The sequence goes on from KV424584.1 coordinate 102,042, forward strand.
AAGAACAAGGAGGGTCGCTGGGTATCGACGGGCGACCCTACTGAGGTATGTCTATCTAGTCTTAGTTTCGGTAACGCGCCCAACTGACCAACACCAGGTCGCTCTGCAAGTCCTGGCCAACATGCTTGGCAACGGCCGCCCTACGCTCACCAATACCGGGATCGACAGTGACAATGCCTCTGAGAAAGCACGCGAGCCTAAGCGTTTTGTGTTGAAGGAGGAGTTCCCCTTCGACAGCACCGTTAAGCGGATGTCTGTCATATACATCGACCAGCATGCGAACGAGGCGGAGCGGGTCGTCGTCTTCTTGAAAGGCAGCGTACGTCTACTACCTTCCAATCCTGCCCTTGTATTCACATCTTAACCTACCCTCAGGTTGAGCGCGTTCTCGCGGCCAGCACGCACGTCTTCTCTGGAGACAAGCATATACCTCTCACCGAGTCTATGCGCAAGGACATCCTCTCACAAATGGAGAGTCTTGCTGCTCAAGGTCTCCGCGTGCTCGCTCTCGCGTCGCGTCGCCCAGGTTCCGCTCTTGACCTGTCTTCCGAGGCGAAGCTCTCCCGCGACGATGTCGAGAAAGATCACTGCTTCATCGGTCTCGCCGGTATCTACGATCCGCCCCGCCCCGAGTCCGTACATGCCGTTCGGGCTTGTAAGCGTGCAGGTATCGTTGTCCACATGTACGCCCACCACATCTCTCCCCATTCCTCGATACGATGGCTGACGCCTCTTAGGTTGACCGGCGACCACCAATTCACTGCAACGGCTATCGCACGCGCTATAGAGATCATTGGCCCGGACTCACCGGCATCGGCAGTCATGCCCGCGGCGGAGTTCAACGCGCTCAGCGATGAGCAGATTGATGCGCTTCCTGAGCTTCCCCTCGTTATCGCTCGCTGCGACCCCGACGTGAGTGTCTATCTGTGTTCTCGTAGGCGTACGGTACTCACTACAGCCTCTCAGACGAAAGTGCGTATGATCAAGGCAGGGAAGCGGCGCGGCAAGTACCTCGCCATGACTGGCGATGGCGTCAACGGTATGCTGGTTGTTTCATACCTTGACGGTGTCGATGCTCAACGCACACTGTAGATGCTCCCTCTCTGAAGCTTGCTCCGGTGGGCATTGCCATGGGTCAGGGTTCAGACGTCGCGAAAAACGCCAGCGAGCTCGTGTTAACCGGTTTGTTCGTTCGCTCTTTCTTCTGTCCAGGAGTGCTTAACAAGCATGCAGACGACAACTTCGATTCGATCCGCGCTGCTATCAGCGAGGGCCGACGTATCTTCGACAACATTCAGCGCTTCATCATGCACCTACTCGCTACCAACATTGCCGAAGTCGTTCTGCTCGTATTCGGACTAGCCTTCCAGGATGACAGTAAGTTTCCCTCTGCTCTTCAATTGGTACACGATCTGATGCCGCCGCTCAGCCTCGGAGAGCGTGTATCCTCTTTCGCCGCTCGCTGTACTCTGGATAAATATGCTCACGGGAGGACCGCCCGCGTTTGGCTTGGGCGTCGAGCCGGCTTCTGCGGACGTCATGACCCGCCCGCCTCACAGCATCAAATCGGGCGTCTTCACTCGCGCAGTCCTCGTTGATACCTTTGTTGTACGTCACTCTTCCTCCTCCATGCTCTTTCTTGCGCTTACCAGCATTGCAGTACGGCTTTGTGATGGGCGTGACCACCTTGCTGAGCTTCATCATCGTCATCTACGGCAAGAACGATGGTTCCCTGGGCGAAGAGTGTAACCGCGAGGTCAACAACTCTTGCGACGCCGTCTTCCGAGCGCGTTCAACAGTCTTTGCAACTCTAACATTGCAAATATCTCTATATGTGCGTGGTGTCTTTAGTTATCTCAGGTCTCTTCACTGACGGTCGACTTCAGGCCTGGGAGCTCAAGGCGCTCAATCGCAGCATGTTCAGCATCCGGCCCGGCGTACCCTTCTACAAGGACATATGGAACAACCGCATCCTTTTCTGGTCGGTGGTACTGACCATCGCCTCAGTACCGATGTGCATCTACATTCCTGGTTTGAACGACGAGGTCTTCTACCAGAAGGGCATCACTTGGGAATGGGGTCTTGTTATCGGGATGACGCTGGTGTTCGTGGGCTGCGCGGAGTTATGGAAGTTGTTGGTTGCGTCAAAGCGTGTGCATAAGCCGGTGGAGGCAGAGGCAGAAGCATGAATATCTTTTGTCACACTCGGTATCACTTGTATGAGTACATGTAGTTGTACAACTTTTCACGTATGATCTCTATGTAGCAAAACACTACACCAATTGGGCTCATTGCAAGTCCCGGAACACACGCTACAGCTCCGTTGTGCCATCTCCAAGTAACCGATAGAAGTCCGCCACGAGATATAGGCTTCCAGCGATTACAACTAAGCCTCCCTTTGCCTGTTCAGAGGCCCATCGCAGCGCTTCGTTGAGATGATCTGCGGTTGCGTCCGGAGCCGTCCAGAGCTCAACATCCGGCAGAATGTCCTTGGCCACGCGGGTAATATCGTTCGGCGACACGGGCTTCACCCAAGGCATGCCCTCGACTGACGAAAAGCCCGTTGCCGCAACAGATATCTTCGGCATTGCACCATTCGTATGCGCGAAGGCAAACAATGAAGATAACGTCTCAGCAGGCGTTTTCGGCGGGGAATGTGAGAGCGCAAGGATGAACGCTAAGGGCGCTTGCGGTTGGGTTGCAGATACGTGTGCAATGTAGTCGGATAGGGTTGCTGCAGATGCTGCGTTGTGTGCCCCGTCCACCAGCACATTTGTGTCGGCGTCCAAGCCATCGAGCTTCGAATATGGAAGTTTGTGATACGAAAGCCGCCCCGGCCATCGCGTAGACCTGATGCCAGAAGATATGGTTTCAGGCGACAACATCTGCTTGAGTGATAAACGAGACACGCAGGAGGGGTGCGTAAGTAACGTGCTGATGATCGTAGTCGCTGTACCAAGGTTGTCTAGTTGATGTGCGCCGAAGAGGGGCAGCTGAGCGTTCACAGGGGATGAATAACATGGCATAGACAAGACGACAGGCTGCGGCAGCGGTTCTGCAAACCCGGACGAATCCGTGCGCGGTCCGTCCACGGAGTCATCCCACTCCCTCGGACGTGCGGAAACAGCAGCGATGAAGTCCGAGCCCGCCTCTGCAATCACAGCTTTCGCAACAATGAGGACACTGTCGTGTTTCTGAGGACCAACGACAAAGGGCCGCCCAGGGCGCGCGATGGCTGTCTTCTCTCGCGCAATTGCCTCGACAGTATTCCCGAGGAAGGCCTGGTGGTCCAGATCAACGGCAGTGACTGCCGATACAAGCACACATCCACCCGGTATTGCGTTTGTCGCGTCCAGCCGCCCGCCCAGCCCAACTTCAAGTACAACAACATCGAGCTCGGCACGTTGAAACGCTAGCAATGCGGTCGACGTCAGGATCTCAAAGCTGCTCGCGCCTGCGTCACATTCTTTGTCGATGCGTTCAACCTCGGCCCGAGCCGCCGCGTACTCCTCTTCAGAGATAGGTTTGTTGTAGATGGAAATCCCATCACGAACGGAGACAAGGTGAGGCGAGTTGAATCGACCGACTGTAAGTCCTGCCGTGCGCAGGATGGAGGAAATCAGCGCGGAGACGCTACCCTTGCCATTCGTACCGGCGATGTGAATCGTTGGACGGTTATACGTTGGCAGGTGCGCTAGGAGGTGCTTGATGCGGTCAAGAGACAGGTCAATTGACATTCTACGAGCGATAGCATGAGAGATGAGAGGAGCCAAAAGCAGACGTATCGGTGGATCGAACCTTGCACGTTGAACTGAGAACAAGCTTGTCGACGTGGCAGGAGGCAAAATTGCACAGCTGCGACCTACTGCGACTTGGTCTTGACCATCGCCATCACTGCTACCATCAATCCGTACCCCTTCCGGCTCGCTTATGTAGCATTGCGACGGTATATAGTGCTTTTGGGGGACGGCTACCCGGTGGTTCGGATGTCGGGGAATCCCACATGGGGAGATTGGCGCGTACTTATAAGCCCTCGCCCAGATCTTTGCCGATTCCTGACAACGACGACAGCCTTTGGCTCTGATCTTAGCACATTATCGTTCAACAGGACATTACACACATCTCGACGATATAGGGCTGAATCTACAGTGGCTCAGAAGGTCATAACTTCGTTCAGGCCAGTAATGCGCGCTCTCTCCTTCGTCACTGTCCCTATAATCAAATACATCCCTTCCAAGCCCTTCCACGCCCTCGCGCCTGGCTGCTACTCTTGAAAGTTCGATATGGCTTTGACCACTGATCATAGGAGACGCTACTGAAACTGGACCCACACAAGACCCAAGACCCGTCGCGGGTATGGGGCACCAGTCTATGCGTGGTCAGCACCATCTGCGTACTCGAACGCCACTCATGTTACTTGCCGTGCGCTCTCCATAGTTGACGCACTCGGCCCCGATATCTGCCCCTACCGCTAGAACCCCGTCGGCTACGTTTTGATGCGTGTGCTCACACGAGCTGTTCTTGCTCGCACTGTCCTCATAGTCTACCTCCATGCACGATGGTAGCTCTGACGATAGTTCGTCATCGGCTGTAGGCGAGCCTGGCGTGGCGAGCCTCACTGAGCAACAGTAAGGCAAAGGTAAGGAGCACACGCAGAGTTAAACAAGAATGTGCATGGGCTTCGGAAGGAAGAAGTAAAAGCAATGTACAACGCGAGGTGCATATACATGTCCGAAGCGTGGGAAGGTATCAAGATGTCATGGTTGTAAGCCATAGGCTTACATCGGCTCCGTCCCCACCGTGGGCATTGTCCTCAAAATTCGCGAAAGTGCACCTTTGCGAATATCTGCCAATAAGTGCTCCATGTCCACGTGGTTGCGGGGTTGCAACGCTTCCCGCATTATCCACAATCACAGTCTCTAGGGCGAAAGGGTCGGTCGTGTGAGATGATGCCACATCGCCTGGCAAGCAGGAACCTTCTGTCTGATAAGACGTGCCGCGAGAGGCTGACAGGGTGTCAGGGTTGTGTAACTGCTCGTCGTTTGGCCCTGCGAGAGGTACAATCACAGGGTACTGGAGTAAACGTTGGGAGCTCTGTGATAGACCAGGACATGTCTTATTCATGTCCACACCTTGCCTAAGCTTGCGAAGGGCTCGAGCAAACATGCGATTGTTCTGCGCAAGAAAGCGTCCATGTAGCGTGTCGGACGGCGGCAAGTAGCTGAAGTCATCGTCGGTTTCTAGCCATTTATCGAGCCCGGCTTCATGCAAGATGGCCAAAAATTCGGGGGACGGGCGGTCTCCTTCGATCATCGCAAAAGTATCACTCCATTGATCCAAAGGGTTGACGTCGTCATCCCACAGTAGTCCGTACTCCCACGTATAATCCTGGAGTAGATCAACGTGATCAGAGTGACATGCGCGTAGAACATGCGCAATAAACGTTAAGATAGCACAGGCCGCGATGTGCTCGGACGGACCGTCCCGCCCTCTGCAGCATACAGAATCATGGAGGGGCACTAAGCATGACGACGTGTCCGTGCTCCAGTCGCCGCGAGACGAGCGGGGTTTGATCATGTCGAGGGAATTGTACTGCCAGGAGTTTAGTAGGAGGAGGAGTGCCTTCGGCCGCTCGAGTACAGGTTCAATACACGGCCACCACATGTCCCCGGGCTCTTTCGCAAAATACACTGCGTTCATCCTGGTAAGGCTAAGGTCTGGACCCGCGTCGGGTACATCTTTGCGAACCATGAGGAGCAAGGACCAGCGTAGACGGAATACAATAAGGCGTGCTTGTACTAAGTTGAAGGTCGAGGGATCATTATAGGCATCCTCTGGTACTCGGATTACGGATAACAACGCCCGAAGATAGTGCGCTATGGGATATTCACTCGGTGCCAGCCACATGGCGGGTTTGGCATAACTCCGTCGCAGTAACAAGCATGTCAATTTGAGGCTGACAATACATGTGTCCGCCGCGGGGCCTGGAGACCTAAGACGGTCGCCACCTATATTGTCGAGCCTTTGCGCAAGTTTATAGTCATGAAGAAGATGGTCTAGACATTCAGAGCGAGTGTTGCTAGAGATCGGCAATGCACGCAGGATCTCAAGAACAGACTGTAATAGTATTTTAAGAGAACAGGCATCCGCATGCCAGATCAAGTAAGGACTGGTGTGCTGCCATATGAACTCGAAGCACGCGGGTGACATAGTGTTCCATATCTGGCGGAATTCCCTTCGTCTGGTCGAGACTATTTTTATCTTGACGGGCCAATGGAAAGATTGGAAGCATCGCAAGCATGTCATTTTATCTCGATATTGCTTGGTTCTCTGAAGTACCCGAGTCACGGGGCCGACAAAGATATCAGAGAGCCACTTTGTTGATCTTTGGAAAAATGCGCCGACAGAGGTTGGCACTAGCTGTGGGAGAACAAGAAGAACCGAGTATACGAGAGTGCAGGGGTATGTAAAGGGTGTTAGATAGAGACAATCCGTGTCTCGGATCGGCATAATGCTAGCCATGAGGTAACACAATCCGAATATGCCAAGAGCAAAGGCAGTACATCCAGAGACTGCAGAGTTGATGGGATAGAGAAACAGTAATAATCCTGCCGCGAAGAGAATCACGGCCAAATGAACGAGGGCGATGATGACATTGACCACATTATCCACACCTTCAATTCCCATCCGAATACAAGCGTGGTTTAGAGCACGGCTAGCGAAGCTCTCGTCCAGGGCCTCGACTTGTCTTGTATCTCGCATATAATCGCGCGACCATTGTTGTACAAGGGTAGCCAGAAGAGCGCACGCAAGAGCTACGACAAGACTAACAAACCAAAGCGCGTTCACAAGAACTGCGGAGAGGGGCGGATGGAAGGTTTCGTTAGGTGTGGACACCGACATCGTCGCGGGGTTTGAGCATGGGTTTGTCGTTGCAGCTAGTAGCTGAGTGAGAAGAGCGACTGTCTGATCGCCAGAGTCGCGTGAGAGCGACTTATAGCTCTCAATTACGAAAGCTGCGACCGTCGCGGCAAAAAGACCGGTCTACGACTTTGTCGGTCAACTAGATACGCTAGATAACACGCGTACACGCACAAAGGTCAGGATGCTTCCTGTGTTCCCGTCCCAATCCTTCGTGTGCGCTTCATCCCCGTCCTTCACGGCGCGCAAGTACGTGCCCCAGAACCCATCGGTCTCCAACGTATGTCCCTTTTCAAAAGTGTCCTTCTTTGGGAAGTATTTGGCCAATACTTGATCCAATGCGGAAACTAGCTCTGTCTGGTCGGTGCTAGAGATCGCCATGTGTGAGGTGGGATGAGGCTAGGAGGCAGGTAATGGTCCGCACATCAGCTATATGCCCAAAAAAGTTGGGCTAACTTTAGCCTTGTTTGGGCAGTTTGGGAGGTTGACCAACTGCGCAACTAGCCCAACTCCCAACCCCTGAAAGTCGTCCCAGGCTATGTCGGACTTGAGTGAGTTGGCCAACTGCGGCCTCAACTAGCCCAACAGTAGGCCAAACTTACTTAAAGTATATCAACAGGAAACCAAACTTAACCGTTATTTCCGATTTATATCGCATATTTCAGATCCCAGAGCAAGGTACAGGCCAAAAAAAATGAATTTCATGAGTGCAAATGTAGTATTACTATCCTACATATCCTAGCTAAGTGACCAGATGCAAGAGATAGAGCAGTCATAATCATTGTATACCTATGACTTTGGCGAGGGCGGATAACGATGACATGAGGAAATATGGTAGAGGCAGCTTGGGGATCGAGGGAGGGCACATGCAGTAAGGCAGTATGATGTATGGGGGCAGCGACGAGGCGGGTGGGTGGCGAGGCAGGGCGGAGATGGCAACAGGGTGATGCTATCGTGTGTATCCTGCTGGGTTGTCACAGCAAACAGGACAACTTGCCAAACCTGCGAAAGGAATCATTAGCATCAAGGAACCCAATACGGTAAGGGTGCGTGTGGGCTACGAACCTCGACATAATCATTCTCTGGCGACGGCGAGGTAGGAAGATATCGACCTGGAAGTATTGTTAGCAACGCGTGAGATGTAAAGAGGCGGAAGGCGTACCTGCGGGGTGGGCCACGTCACGACTTCGCCGGGCACAACATCGCTACAACGCGAGACGAACAAGCCTCGTGGCATATACCCGAGGCCGCTGGCCTGCGTATGATGGGCAACGCAGGCGGCATAGAGCGGGGAGCAAGCGATGGAGAAGACATCAGCCTGAAAACATCGTCAGTAGTTGCGCAAGAGGGAGAGAGCGGACAGCGTACCGAGGCGCCGAGTGACCCCGACACGTCACGGACTTGCCGAGTGCAGCAGCACTGCACCGCAGCCTACTTACCTTCGCTAAACGGTCAGCCCAAAAGGGCGGGGAGGAGAGCGGGGAGGAGGAGGAGGGGACGGGTGGGTGGTGGTTGGGAAGGAAGGACATGACGCGTCGCGAAGTCGCGACTGCGAGCCCTCGGCAAAAGCCGGATGGCTCGGTCGTTCCGAGCTTCTCCGAGCGGGCGCGTCGAAGTCCATTTCGCCTTCCACTTCTTCCTTCCCCCTCATCACGCCCCGCTCCTTCCGCCCGCCCTCCCTCTGTGTCCCATGCGCTGGCCGCAGGCCATAGGTGAATGGCTTTGGGGAGTAGGTTATCGGGGTGGTCTGTTACGTTCTGCGACGTCGTTGGCTAGCTGGTGACTCGGCAACCCGACGTGTCTTCCGCGTCGCCCAGGTACGTTGCACCTCGAGATTCAGCTATTCGCAATACTGATGCTGTTAGTAGGCTGAGATCTATGCCTGTGCTGAGCACGACCCCTTTTTTACCGCCATTCCTAGCACCCGCTCAAGCCCGTACCCCGCCCTCGTCATCTCGACCGGGTCTGCGTCCGCTTCCAACGATAGCAGCAAACTTGCCGCTTTCGGACAGAGCGGAATCTACACCCCGGCCCCGGCTACCGAGTCGCCGTACCGCCAGGAGGTCGAGATACCGACATCGTCGCCTCCCTTCCTTCGAGTTCGGCGTCCGTCTCGCCCGCTTCGATAGCCACACCGCCCATCCCGACAAGCATCATCCCTGGATCAGCCCTGGATGCCACGTCGAGGTCGCGGGAGAACCCGAGGTTCGCCGGCCTTCGCGCTCACATTCGAAGGCTGAGCCCGAGCGCTCTATGCCTTCGACGCAGGACCCGTACCTCGCTGCTGGGGATGCATCAGTGCGCCTTTTCGGTGCACTGAATGCCTTTTATACTATAGAATCGTCTAAATTTACTGTGTAGCCATATATATTCACATGTGCATGTATATACTACGATAATTTAAAGTCAATTTATATCTCAGTTGAGCGTCAGTTGGGCTGGCAAATGGAGTTGGGCGGCAGTTTATCAACTGCCTCAACCGAATTCAAGGCGAAACCGATCGAAACCGATCCAACACGCGAGAAAACTCCGAAAGTAGCCCAACCTTTTTGGGCATATCGCTGATGCACCCTAGGACATGCGGCGAATTCTATATATGGTCGCTCGGGTGAAGGTTGGAGCCGAAGTGAAGATGTTTTGTATCTTCTATCTGACAGGAAACCCTAGTCAACGCAGGACGCAAATCGCGTTTCAAGGGCCAAGGTGGAGAACGCGTCCTCGGGCTTGACCATCACCAGCATCACTGGTCGTCCCTCTTTATTCTTATTTTAACCAAACTCTGACGGCTGGCGCGATTCTGCTCCTCTAATCTTACTAGCATCCCAGGATGATATGTAATATGGGTTTCCAAAATATGCCTGCTGCTCATAACCTACGTATCACCGGAAAGCGTTATCAAACACATCAAGTCGGCCTCCAGTCTCACCGAGAGAAAGCCTCGACCTCGAAGACCAATACTGCAAGGTGCGGGTCGCTCGAAGCGGGCATAGACCGGCGGTAGTGCCGACCCCTTTTGATCTGTCGCGCATAGCGCGATTGTGAGCAGGAGCGGGAGGATATAGAGTACCCGCCCGCCGTCCCCCATTGTTTCGGGAGGACCAGCTTATACAGAAGCTGAACTATCACCTTCTGCAGCGTCAGTAGACGCTGTAAGGTGGGCGAAGCCCATCTCGGACGCGGTCAAACGCGGTCACATGAGAGACGCGCACGACGCGTCGCCAAGCCTGCGCGGAAAGTGCGCGAAAGGCCAGCGCGAAGCCGATTTGAGCCGCGAGCTGCTGGACGCAGACGATGCCACCGGCCGGGTCAGAGACCCGGAGCCCGGAGAGCACCCC